>JAHFZB010000504.1:0-43233 GCA_036884735.1 Huso huso
GTGGGGGTAGGGTAGAGAAAATTTCACTATATAATATATATTCCTAGCTGTGATATTTAATAAAGCTAAAAAGAGTGCTGTGAGGCTTTGGTATGCAGTAAAATTAAAAATAATAATTTACAAATTATTTGAATGTATTTAATCTGCTGACATCCCACACAAAAAATAAAACTAAACAATATCCTTTATTGCCAAAATACTCCAGTATGCTAGTTTTGTATAACTGGTGAAGCAGCCCATCTGTCAGCACTACAGCATGTTATTTATTTGATGGAATGCACTGCTGCACTGCCATTAACAGCACTGTTACCGCAGACTATACCCCCGAATATACAGCAGACTGATAATGATGGGATCTTAGATGTGTTTCCATTGGATAGCTTATATCAGATGGTCTGTATCAGATAGAAATGACGTCACATTAAAATGAACTATACTTTAATTAACCTTATTTTACTATAGATTATAAAATGAAATGAAACCACAGTATGGGGTGCTGCGTGCAATACAAGCTGCTTTTCACCTGATGTTCACACTTGGTTGGCAGGTGCATTGGCATTTAAGACAACAGAGCAGTGCCAGCCTGGCTGCCTGCAGAGGTCTGGTTATGTCAAGAGTTTCACATTTCCTATCCTGTGCCTGTTCTGTACAGTTATACTTATTTAACTGCAGTCAAACTGTTAGGATTTGCAACAGGTCCCAGCACACCATTAAATGTAAGATTCCGAGACCAGCCCCCCCATACAGACAGACAAGCTGCTTCTCCAAGGAACGGAGTTACATAAACGGGTGTGTCATCTGGAGCAGTGCTTGATAAAGTGATGGGCATGCTGCTTCACTCACATGGAACCCATTCAGCACCAAGGCCAGCAGCTTCAACACAAAACAAAAACACAAGATCGCTTCACTTGGCTTCCGAAACAATTAAGAAACACACTCTCAATTAGCACCCTTCAGACACCAGGCTGCTTGTTTTAATTAAAAAGCAGTCACCAAGAAAATACATTCAGGTTTTTGTTTTTCAGTATCAGTGTTTTCTTTGTTTAAAATTCATCCTTTGGGAAATCTTTTCAAAACAAAGAAATAAAAATCACGCACTTTTAGCATGTTTCTGTCAAATAAACCCAGCCGTTTAGCTGCATTGTTACGAGGAGTGTGCAGATACAGTACATGGATTATCCCAGCAATTCCCGTGAACATTTTTCTGAAGACCCTTTTCATCAGGTATTAAATGAAACCGAAAACAAGCACATGTTAAACATGTGTTCATTTCACAACAAGCTGCCTTTCTCTCATCTATACAACTGAGTGCCAATCAATGGCAATGCGCATTCACATGAGCGGATTTAAAAGGTGCTCGAGCGCGCTTTTCCTTTATTCTTGCGGCGCTGACATTATGACTGCCATACCAGAGGTGGTGCCATAAACCAACATGAAACATGAAACTAGCAACATTGCACAAGGGAGGCGAACTGAGACCTGCATGGGTCCTTTTCACTTTAACTAAAGTGTGCAAAACTCTGTTCTCTGGAGTCTCCAGTCCCCCTACAGCCTGTATTTCTATAGACAGCGCGGTGACTCGTCTGCTGGGAAAAATCCAGCTTGTAATGTATGGGTCTTGCTCAACGTATGACAAGCTTGATTTGTATATATGTAGACTAAAAATAAATATCTGAGGTTGTTGCCAAGTATAGATAAATTGCCTGCCTAGTAGTAAATCATATTAAATTGAAGAAGCACCCAACATGAAGAAGGGAAACCATGCAACAGATTATTAATCAGAGATTCAAATAGTAATGCATCCTCTCCTCTACCCCAGACTGCTCCTCTCCCTGGCTGCCAGGGAAATAGCTGTGGCTGTATCAATAAGCCTGATATCCGCTTTGGGAAAGTTAAATATTGTACATTATTACAAAATAACGTATTTATTGTAAAACATGACAGAAGCAAAAAGAGTGACTGTCTTTTCTTTTTCTGTGTATGAGACAGATGTCTACATTTAAGTTCCTTTTAGAAATTCTCTATATCTCATGATTGCATTTCAAAACAAAATCACTGAACAAACATTCATTTGTAGCGATTGATTGAGAACTCTATAGCGGGCACGGTCCATTTCTCTATCAGAAAGAAAAGCTTGTTTATGAGCATCTCTGGCATTTCAAGAATGAAGCGGCGCTACTTTTAATTTATATGAGTCATTCCATTCAGCTACTGCAGAACCCCTGGCAATTGTACATTTTTAATTATAGTTGGTGACACATTCGCCCGTGGTATAATTACATCCTGCTCATAGATTTGCAACACTGCTATGGCTAGGATTAACTTTGTTTAAATACTTTTGTGCCAGAACAGCAATTAAAACAGAGCTGTACCTGCATCCAAATCAGGCAGTTGTAATGAAGTTAATACTACTGACATCAGCACAAGACACATACTTCCCTCTCCACTACAGAGCTTGCTTACCCTTAGTTGAATGGTAAGACGTTGCCAAGCTTGTCTTACCCTTTAGTTGAATGGTAAGACGCCAAGCTTGTCTTACCCTTAGTTGAATGGTAAAACAGTGGGTAGTGGTTTGCATCCAGCTTTTGTCTTTCCTTTCAATTCAATGGGCAGGGATGCCAGGACATTAACTAAGGCAGGAAGTGACCACTTTCCGCATTTACAATGTAGCTGCAGTGCTGTGTGACTGCAGTATCACAATACCACTCTGTTATGCTTTGTACAAACGTACTGCGCTTTTCATTGTCTTGTAGGTATAGGGTGAGCTAATCATGCAAAACAAAAGCAACATTACAAGGGAATAATTCTTGGCTTTTGAGATGCAGGAGAAATGAGTCCTTAATCTAATATAATATAAATTGTTTTTACTTGGCCCGTGCCGAGCAATGAGTACAAACAAATATTCATAACGAGTATGGTCATTTTCCCGAATTGTAAAAAAAATCTACGTAAAAAATGCATGCAATTAGCGCCTGGTTCCAACAGGGCAGTGATGACTGTTGATCTTAAATGAGAATCTTTTACTTAAGAAAATTGCTATGGCAGTTCAGGAGTAGAATATGACAATATCAAAACAACTTCCCTAACCTGGCTCTATACAGCTATTGCATTTTAAATGATAGCGCAGGAACCTGATAGTCAGCCACAGACCAATCCCACAGTCTGGACCTTCCCACCAGAGAAGCCTTTCTTTCCGGAGCGAGGTGTTCTCTCTACTTCATTGAGTGGAGGTTTGCCTTTTCCGAGGATTTCTTGACAATAATCCCTTATCTCTTATTGGTTGTGCGGAGGAAGCACTGTGGAATAAAGAGTTCCAAACTCATTGCTTCTGAGATTACCTCGGAAAGCGAACAGGGATAATCCAGCTAAAGATGGCTTTCCGAATGGATTTTCTTTTTTTAATATGGACAGATTGCCCAGTGGAAAAGTGAACTCAGATTTAAAATATAATTTAAATGTACTGTTGATGTATAAATGTATTCCTAATCTTTGTTTAAATCTCTCATTCTTCCCCTCTCTTTCTTTCTCCCCATCCTCTTCTCTCCCTCTCTCTCCCCCTTTTTCACTCCTTCTCTCCCTCTCCCCTTCCTTCCTGTTCGCTACTATTGGAATGGATCCAGAAAAGCGAAGAATTCATTTTTAAGGGGAAAAAAAGTTTAAACACATCAATGCAAGTCATTATCTCAAGGCCTGCTAATCTCACAATCTTGAACTATTTCTGTAGGGCAGGCTTTGTTAGTTTCAAGTACAAATGTGTTTCAGTACAAATAAAATCCCATTGAGAAACTATAGCCCTCACCCCCACACAACGGAGATAACCTGATAAGTCTTGCCCCAGTGTCACACTCAATAGGACAATCCTACTTACTCTTTCAGCACTAAAGTAACTTTGCAAAAACACAACCCTGATGTAACTATTAGATTAAGTAGCTTCACAGTGGCAACACCAAGACAGGGGCTTCTGTGTTGAATGCAGTGGCATTAGCAGGCTGCTGTTTTGTATGGAGTTATTTCCCTCAGACCTCTTTAGAGGTTCTCAAAGTATTTTGTTAGGGGGTGTGGTTGGGAGGGACACCCATTTTTTCAAAAAACATTTTAAATAGGAACCCTGAACTGAAAACTGAGGAAAAGGAAACTGCAACAGTGAAAGAACATTTTCTGTAACTCTAATACAGAGGTAGAAAAAATCCCATTTTAACATCTGGCCACCCCAACTATACAGTAACTGCCATCACTGTATAAAAAGAAGGACCCTCTAGGCAACATTTGTGGAGCCCAGTTTGAGAACGACTGCTTTAGAGGACTGCAGTTTTGAAAGGGTTAAGTATTAACATTACTTTATTTGTCTAGTTATTTGAGGCACAAGGTACTGTGAGACATCACAAGAGCTTCCTCTCACATTTGTGCAAGCGAGACAGTGAACCTCAATCCAGATCTGCCTGCCATTCAGTCCTGTGCCTCTTTCAAGTACAGCCTGCCTGCCATCAAACCAATCCCCATGTGACTCGCACACAAGCCTCCAAGGCAGAAAGGCGTGTGAAGCTATTGAATTATCCTGCTGCTCTACACGAGCCCCCTTGAGAGGAAACCCCGTAGGACCTACATTAGCGTGCCACTAAAACTGCTGAATAAAACAAAAGATACACGACTTTTAAAAGCAGAGAATGTGCTGTGAACCACAGGAAAACTATTATATCCCAAAACCCCCTGAATAAGTGGGACAGGAGATATGTGTTAATGCCAGCAAATTCGTTTCCCTGCCTCGGTGTGCACAGCATTGCTCACCTTTGAAAACAGTCCAGTAATAACAGCGGGCAGGCAGGCAGGGGATTTGAAGACTGCTACCCTGCAGCTTTCCATCAATATTTCCATTTAGAAAGGCCACACATCTCTGAGCTCAAGACAGCCAGGAGAGTGACAGCATACATGATGAAATAATGATGCAAACGGAGGGGCGCAGAATCCCCAGCATTGAGAGAGAGAGAGAGAGAGGCCCTGACAGTGACAGACAAGAGGGCAGAACCCTGACTGATCTCCCGCATCACCAGCTTACTGTGGGTGCAGAGACTGCTCACTGTGCAGCAATGTGTAGCCGTGGCCTTTACCTGTCTACATTTAAATTAGGCAAGTTATACTTAAGAAAACTTACAAGCAAAATAAGTCAATTAGTCCCATCAGGGCTCATCCGGTTCATAGCTTTATAATCTTTATAAAGATTATAGCTTTATAATCTAAAAAAACCTAGGCCGGGTGTTACAGGACCCCAATGATTCAGCATCAACAACTTGGCTAGGTAACCCGTGCTATACACTGAGCGCTCTCTGTGTAACGAAGCATCTCCTACATTCTGTCCTCAAGTCTAAAATACAAACTCCTGCCACAACACTGTCAATGAGGTGTAGGGCAACAATGGGCAGCCAGAAGAGCACTGCTGTATAAGCGCTTATCCAAATATATAGGAAACGGTAAAGCGAGACCTATGTACGGACATGCGATCACCTCCCCGGGATTTATCCCCTGCTGGGGATAATAAAAGGGAGCGCTTAACTGTAAATTGTATATCGCTTAGAGCAGGGGTCTCCCACCCTGGTCCTGGAGAGCTACCGTGTCGGCTGGTTTTCATTTCAACCAATCTCTCAGTTACTTAATTGAACCAATTATTGGCTTAATTAGTCAAGATTAACAGGTGTTCCAGATCTTTAGCCACTGATGATGTAAAGACACCTATGAAACCTACAGGATTGGGGCTCTCCAGGACCAGGGTTGGAGACCCCTGGCTTAGATAATAATCTATTTAAAAAGGGGTGTTTAATTGCAGTGGACATTCACCAGACTGGACCCCGAGAGAATAGATGATGTTTAAAATGTGTACATGTCAAAATCTAATCAATAGCAAGGAGGTTCAGGATTGTAACAGCGAGATCACAATAAAGGACAAGCGCTGATTATCAATGTTTAGCCCTGATAACAAAATCCATGCTGCCACTGCACAGCAAAGGTCTTACTATCTGATAAGATGAATACTGAGCTAATAACAAATGATCATTTTTTTGAACTGAATAACATAAAGTACTATGGAAAAATAACAACAAATCTGTTTGATATTGTTTTTAATACATTTAAATGCATTAAATAAATCATATATATATATAAACTATGTCTACAACAGCTCCGGCAAATATAGTTAAGCACTCCTTTCCATCCCAATAAATGTTATTGAAGTCATTTAAGAATGCATTTAACAAGCTTAGTAATGTGATAGCAGATATGGATTTAATACTCCCATTAAGCAGTTTGAATCCATGCACCTGCCAGTTAAATCTTTAACTGCTTTTGAAATTACCCAATTTGTTTCTTCTTGGTTTCTACACAACTGCTATGAAAAGACCCCAGAGTGGATATGGGGAGAGGTACAAAGGTAAAGTAGAAATAACTTACTGAGGGACTGGGAGGCAGTGTGGTCTAGTGATTAGAGCTGAGTGACTGGGAGGCAGTGTGGTCTAGTGGTTAGAGCTGAGGGACTGGGAGGCAGTGTGGTCTAGTGGTTAGAGCCGAGGGACTGGGAGGCAGTGTGGTCTACTGGTTAGAGCTGAGAGACTGGGAGGAAGACAGTGTGGTCTAGTGGTTAGAGCTGATGAACTGGGAGGATGACAGTGTGGTCTAGTGGTTAGAGCTGAGAGGCTGGGAGGAAGACTTCATGTAGACCAACTGTTAGTCTCTCTACTTTGAACCATGGTAAGATGCAAAAGTAAAATGAAATGCTTAAATCTTGTTCAGTAAAATAAACTGCATCATCATCCTGGGAGCACGATCCATTAATATTAATTGCTGCTGAACTGAGGGCCTCCGAATCTTGTTTATTCCACCGCTGCATACCTTTGGTATCAATCTGGCTGAATAATGAAATTCTCCATGACATTAATTATAGGTCGTCTTCGCCGCTGCCCGAGGGGCCTCATTACGGGCTGACATACCTTGCTGAACACACAGCTAATTCCCCAGAACACGGTGCCAGTGGTACGGGTGCCACGCAACCTGCATACAGGCAACAGGATGAGACCTTCTCCAGCTAATTGTTTGTTCGCAGAGCTGAGATGATTAATCACTCTGCCCTCACCAGCTGCCAGCCTGTACCTGTGTAAGGGAGAGGAGAGCGCTTCACATCCAGCAATCAGCCTGTGCTTATGCCAGCCTGTACCTGTGTAAGGAGAGGACAGAGCTTCACATCCAGCAATCAGCCTGTGCTTATGCCAGCCTGTACCTGTGTAAGGGAGAGGAGAGCGCTTCACATCCAGCAATCAGCCTGTGCTTATGCCAGCCTGTACTTGTGTAAGGAGAGGACAGAGCTTCACATCCAGCAATCAGCCTGTGCTTATGCCAGCCTGTACCTGTGTAAGGAGAGGACAGAGCTTCACATCCAGCAATCAGCCTGTGCTTATGCCAGCCTGTACCTGTGTAAGGGAGGAGAGAGCGCAATCAGCCTCACATCCAGCAATCAGCCTGTGCTTATGCCAGCCTGTACCTGTGTAAGGAGAGGAGAGAGCTTCATATCCAGCAATCAGCCTGTGCTGATTTTGTTCACAGCACTGCCTCAACACATCGTCCCGAATCCAGCTAGTATACACTGTAGGCTCTGATGAACATTATTACAAACATCTGATTATTATTTTATGCAACCATTGAACTAAACATTTTTTTGGCTGTAAACCAGAAATGGCAGGACACAGGCTTGGCGTTCTATCATATCTGTGAGCGGACTGGCTTGGTTTGCATTACAAGCTGTATTTTGTAACTACAGCTTTAATACCCTAATGGATTACTGTCTAAATTTTAGCCTGGATTATTTTTCAATTGCTTGATTACCATACGAACAGGAAATACAGTAAGCTCATTGTATACTTTAAAAAAACAGCAATTAATTTTCTACAGTACACAGCAGGATGTTCTTTTGTAAGTCACTGAAACGCAGGTTATTGTAAAAGGGACTGAAGTTATTTAGACAATTATATACCCAGCTTTAAAAAGTTAAAATACGCCGTGCATGAGCCACTGAGTGATTGCCTTCTGTCTCTAGAAATACAAATCACATGTGCCAGCACAGTTAATTGCTTCTTGTCTGTAATTTACTGTTGGTCAGCTCCTGCACTGACTATACTGAGCTTTATCGCTGTTTCTTACCATGCTTTGCAACGCTTTCCTGTGCTTTACAGTGCACAGTCTGTTCATTAGTTAGTTTAACTGACCTAAAGCCGACTCAATTAAATAATTTAGAACCTGGTTAGAAAATAATTTAGTGGAAAAGTTAGGAACCATTGGTATAATACATAGGAATCAATGCACAACCCAACCGAACCCAGTACATCCCAACACACGACCCAGCACAACACAACAAAATCCAGTACAACACAACCCAGTATAACCCAGCACAACACAACACACAACCCAGCACAACACAACCCAGTATAACCCAGAACAACACAACAGAACCCAACACAACACAACCCAGTATAACCCAGCACAACAGAACCCAACCCAACAGAACCCAGTATAACCCAGCACAACACAACAGAACCCAACACAACCCAACCCAGTATAACCCAGCACAACAGAACCCAACCCAACAGAACCCAACACAACCCAGCACAATGGTGTGTGTCAAAGCTGTAGTGCAGGGAAACACATTGAGTGATTTCATTAAACAGAACATTAAGTACGTTGAGATGTGAAGTTAAAAGGCCTGGCAAATGTGAGTACATATATATTGTAATGGAGACGCTCGCCACACAGGCTCACTCAGGCTCTTTTCCCTTCAAAACACGACTCCACAACCAGAAATTGAAAGAAACACGTTTGCACGCACTTTAATTTTTTACAAATCAAAGCAAACAAAAATCCTGACTCCGTTTTTGGAGCGCTAACTACACACGTCGGGAACCTAATTATAGTAAGCCGGACAGCTAAGCTGTTTGCCGGATGGAAAACACCCAATTTCACACACCGAAAAGGAACACCCAGTTACCATTTCTTTCAGAACGATTGAGCACCTCTTCAATGGGGCTCCTCCACACAGCAGCAGCAGCCCTGAGCAGACTGACTGCTCTCCTTAAGTACCCTGCACCTGGCTCTAATTTACAATGATAGCCAGGTGCAGGGGATCATTAACAATAAAACAATGAAATCATTAAACAAACTGTGCATAAGACGTTTTATGCAGGGATATTAACCCCTCCCTGTTGATATATATATATTTCCTATATCTATATATATATATATAATATATATATATATATATATATATATATATATATATGTACAATATATAATACAATATTGGCTATAATTGCTGAGCTGTATTTGTTATTTAATTACAGCCAAGACACTGACATAATCCTTTAGATACACTAAATCGTGCTGAACATGTACTTGTTAAGAAAGAAAGAAAGAAAGAAAAAAAGAAAGAAAGAAAGAAAGAATTTGGGTTAACTCACCGGATGTACATTTCCTGTCTGTCTATCTCTTTGTAGAAATTCTGTTAAAAGACAAACAATAATTAGTTAATAGCCTTGGAGTTGTTAAATATCAAATAATCCATCCTATATTTTGAATAAATAAACAAACCACAGTATTTTATATATATATATATATATATATATATAGTAGAGAGTCAATTATCTGAACTAACTGGTACTGATACTAGTTCACATCATCGATTTGTATGGATAATCAAACAGGTATTAATAACAATTCCAGTACCTTTAATAATGTACAGAATAAAGTTAACACACACACAAGTACTTAGTGCACAAGTACCTAATGATGATATATAGCTAGAAACCTATTCTATCACATTAAGCATAAACAATTACTAAGCAATTCAGTAAAACTTCAACACCTACAGTTAAGGTACTGAAATACTGTAATTAAACGTCCCATATACCAAACTTTGAAAATCAGCAAAGAATACAGTTCAGTACAACTCTGACAAATTACAGAACTTTAGGAATCATTAAACTTCAAAAATTCAGTACAATGTTTCTATACTTTGATACTTGCTGTTAAGGCATTGTAATAATGTGCAATTGAAATGAATAAACGTTCTTAGCTGCTCAATGACAGACAGGATCTCCAGCCCTTAGTGATGAAATAGAAGAAAAATCAAGAACGAGGTGACTGTTTGAATTTGCTTAACTGCAACAATTTAAAGCACACAATGCTCCAGCTAGTGTGCGGTGGCCTGCTATAGAGAGCAGATATCTGCTGAAGCAGTGACCTGTAACAGTGTGCGGTGGACTGCTATAGAGAGCAGAGATCTGCTGAAGCAGTGATCTGGAACAGTGTGCGGTGGACTGCTATAGAGAGCAGAGATCTGCTGAAGCAGTGACCTGTAACAGTGTGCGGTGGACTGCTATAGAGAGCAGAGATCTGCTGAAGCAGTGACCTGTAACAGTGTGCGGTGGACTGCTATAGAGAGCAGAGATCTGCTGAAGCAGTGACCTGTAACAGTGTGCGGTGGACTGCTATAGAGAGCAGAGATCTGCTGAAGCAGTGATCTGGAACAGTTTGCAGTGGACTGCTATAGAGAGCAGAGATCTGCTGAAGCAGTGATCTGGAACAGTGTGCAGTGGACTGCTATAGAGAGCAGAGATCTGCTGAAGCAGTGATCTGGAACAGTGTGCAGTGGACTGCTATAGAGAGCAGAGATCTGCTGAAGCAGTGACCTGTAACAGTGTGCGGTGGACTGCTATAGAGAGCAGAGATCTGCTGAAGCAGTGATCTGTAACAGTGTGCGGTGGACTGATATAGAGAGCAGAGATCCGCTGAAGCAGTGATCTGTAACAGTGTGCGGTGGACTGCTATAGAGAGCAGAGATCTGCTGAAGCAGTGATCTGTAACAGTGTGCGGTGGACTGCTATAGAGAGCAGATATCTGCTGAAGCAGTGATCTGGAACAGTGTGCAGTGGACTGCTATAGAGAGCAGAGATCTGCTGAAGCAGTGATCTGGAACAGTTTGCAGTGGACTGCTATAGAGAGCAGATATCTGCTGAAGCAGTGATCTGTAACAGTGTGCAGTGGACTGCTATAGAGAACAGAGATCTGCTGAAGCAGTGATCTGGAACAGTTTGCAGTGGACTGCTATAGAGAGCAGAGATCTGCTGAAGCAGTGATCTGTAACAGTGTGCGGTGGCCTGCTATAGAGAGCAGAGATCTGCTGAAGCAGTGATCTGGAACAGTGTGCGGTGGACTGCTATAGAGAGCAGAGATCTGCTGAAGCAGTGATCTGTAACAGTGTGCGGTGGACTGATATAGAGAGCAGAGATCCGCTGAAGCAGTGACCTGTAACAGTGTGCGGTGGCCTGCTATAGAGAGCAGAGATCTGCTGAAGCAGTGATCTGGAACAGTGTGCGGTGGACTGCTATAGAGAGCAGAGATCTGCTGAAGCAGTGATCTGAACAGTGACTGCTATAGAGAGCAGAGATCTGCTGAAGCAGTGATCTGGAACAGTGTGCGGTGGCCTGCTATAGAGAGCAGAGATCTGCTGAAGCAGTGATCTGGAACAGTGTGCGGTGGCCTGCTATAGAGAGCAGAGATCTGCTGAAGCAGTGATCTGGAACAGTTTGCAGTGGACTGCTATAGAGAGCAGAGATCTGCTGAAGCAGTGATCTGGAACAGTTTGCAGTGGACTGCTATAGAGAGCAGAGATCTGCTGAAGCAGTGATCTGGAACAGTGTGCGGTGGCCTGCTATAGAGAGCAGAGATCTGCTGAAGCAGTGATCTGGAACAGTTTGCAGTGGACTGCTATAGAGAGCAGAGATCTGCTGAAGCAGTGATCTGTAACAGTGTGTGGTGGCCTGCTATAGAGAGCAGAGATTATTATTATTATTATTTATTTCTTAGCAGACGCCCTTATCCAGGGCGACTTACAATCGAAAGCAAATACTTTTCAAGAGATTTCAGAGATCTGCTGAAGTGAGTGAAAAGAAACTCATTGTAAGATACGAGCAAATTTAAGCTGCATGAAGCTCCTCCTTGGGATTGCAGGAGGTTGTTGCACAATTGTCTGCCAATCAGAATTTTGATAGGACGTCGATGTTGGTCTTTAAGTGTTAAGGCGATTTAGATGGAGCCAAAGATGAGGCTGCTTTCAGGAGAGATGTAGAATGCATTGCTGTGAGGCCGCTGCAAAACCTATTGATTTGGTCAGGAGCAGTCTATGAGTGTATTGTGCATTGCAAGGTAGGAGGCTGTTTTAACTGATAAATCGAAGGACATACCTTCTTTACCTGACTGGCAGCTGACATGGAATTAAATATTAACCTGATTTGAAAATACATGACTTTTGCAATGAATGGACGAGCTGAAGGCGTTTGATCCGCAGGCGCTGGATCACAAACCACTGAAAACGCTTAAAAGAGGTCTAAAATCAGGGTAAGACCAATCGACATTATCTGCTGATAAGATGGTGGTGGCTTCAGAGGAGAATGCTTTATGGAATGCTTATGGGCAACAGTGTGGAGTAGTGGTTAGGACTCTGGACTCTTGACTGGAGGGTTGTGGGTTCAATCCTAGGTGGGGGACACTGCTGTTGTACCCTTGAGCAAGGTACTTTACCTAGATTGCTCCAGTAAAACCCAACTGTATAAATGGGTAATTGTATGTAAAAATAATGTTTTAAAAAAATAATAATAATAATGTAATTGTATGTAAAAATATCTTGTAACAATTGTAAATCGCCCTGGATAAGGGTGTCTGATAAATAATAATAATGTTAATGTAATCTAATGTTACTCATAGAACATAGTACCCTCGTATTCTAACTGAGAGCTCCACGATGTAGAATAAAGTATTGCTCCAGCTCTTGCTGGCGGTGTGGAAGTTAATGTCTCATGACTTGACTGTAACATTGATATCTTTACCTTTAATTATTTATTGTCTGATGTTAGGAGAGAGTGATGCCTGATAGAAGGGGCTGTTGAAATCACAGGTGGCTTACAGGCAAGTGAGGCATGGCCTGCTAGTCTATCTGACTATCTATGAAGACATTTACCATATTCTTTACATATTTATTATTAATTAAAATACATACTGAATGCATATTTTAGGACAGTTAAGCATGTATATAAGTAAGTTAACATAGGTCCAAGAGATGCTCCTGCAGTTGATTTAAATGTCATGAATTCTGTGAGTTGAACTTACTCTCCAGTTGTGAAAACGCAGCGCAGGAAGCTGGAAGATTGCAGTACTGAGGCACAGAGCTCACAGGGCCTCATGAAACTGCCTGGTTACCATGGCAACGCAACACTCCCAGTAGTAGCTCGATGAGGGCGTTGCCGTGGTAACCATGGCCTGTGAGGCACAAGTGGAAAGTTGCAGCGCGGCAGTGTCGTTGGAGTTTGTTTTTTTTTGCAATGGTTTGTTTTGAAAGTGATGTTATGCGAGTATGCTTCACGTAATTACAAAGCATAAAACTAGAACGAGAACAAAGCTGAGGTTCCCACGTTGAACTGGGAATTCAAACTAATTTAATGTGCTCACCCATTGTGAATTTTTTTGTTTTTGTGTCGGCCGCTGAACGTAAGTAGCAGTGAATTGCTAAACCAGGAACCCACATGGGGAACAGACGCAAGCAAGATGATTGACAGATCTGCTGCGGAGGCGGGCGTTGAGGGAGCAAAGGCTGCAATGGCGTCGAGACGAGAGTGTAACAGAATTGTGTGATTCTGTTATCAAATGACCAGGTGGGCAGGGAGAATACTGCTGCTCTAACACTGAACTGCTACACAGGAGAAAATACGTTTACGAAAATAGCTTTCAGAATCTTGTTGATGTACGAATCTTTAAAGAAAAGTCGGGGAGGGGCGCCTGCTTGTAGTTGTTTGCAGTGGATGAAAAGACTGCAAACAAAGCTTCGCAATAAATGATAAGGGCAAGGCGATTGAGCAGATGGGAATGTTGATGCCTTTGTCGAACAGAGCTTTAAAAAGTTTGCTGGAGGGCCGATCATTATAATGGAGACGCAGCGGAGGTTGAGCAATGGAGCGGAGGGTGAGTAATGGAGCGGAGGTTGAGTAATGGAGCGGAGGTTGAGTAATGGAGCGGAGGTTGAGCAATGGAGCGGAGGGTGAGTAATGGAGTGGAGGGTGAGCAATGGAGCGGAGGTTGAATAATGGAGCAGAGGTTGAGTAATGGAGCGGAGGTTGAGTAATGGAGCAGAGGGTGAGTAATGGAGCAGAGGTTGAGTAATGGAGCGGAGGGTGAGTAATGGAGCAGAGGTTGAATAATGGAGCGGAGGTTAAGTAATGGAGCGGAGGTTAAGTAATGGAGCGGAGGTTGAGTAATGGAGCGGAGGGTGAGTAATGGAGCGGAGGGTGAGAAATGGAGCGGAGGGTGAGTAATGGAGCGGAGGTTGAGTAATGGAGCGGAGGTTGAGTAATGGAGCGGAGGTTGAGCAATGGAGCGGAGGGTGAGTAATGGAGGTTGAGTAATGGAGGGGTGAATAATGGAGCGGAGGTTGAATAATGGAGCGGAGGGTGAGTAATGGAGCGGAGGTTGAGTAATGGAGCGGAGGTTGAGTAATGGAGCGGAGGTTAAGTAATTGAGCGGAGGTTGAGTAATGGAGCGGAGGTTGAATAATGGAGCGGAGGTTGAGTAATGGAGCGGAGGTTGAGTAATGGAGCGGAGGTTAAGTAATGGAGCGGAGGTTGAGTAATGGAGCGGAGGTTGAATAATGGAGCAGAGGTTGAGTAATGGAGCGGAGGTTGAGTAATGGAGCGGAGGTTGAATAATGGAGCAGAGGTTGAGTAATGGAGCAGAGGTTGAGTAATGGAGCAGAGGTTGAATAATGGAGCGGAGGTTGAGTAATGGAGCGGAGGTTGACAAATACTGCCGGTGCTTGCTTTTTGCTATTAATAGAAAAAATACATAGAATGTCATTGAGGCCCACCTGGGGCTGAGTCACAGACCTTTGGGCCGTGGACCACAGTTTGGGAACCCTGAATTAGACAGTACGGTTGATCAAAGATCGGATCATTGACTCTCTGCTGCATAGATAGATAGATAGATAGATAGATAGATAGATAGATAGATAGATAGATAGATAGATAGATAGATAGATAGATAGAGATAGACAGACAGACAGATTATTAAACATGTATTAAGTAGTCAACCATCTGGCAGACAATATCCTTCCACAGTACACAGCTGAGCGTTGCAGTAGTTTGACACAAGCCTTTGTATCTTTGATGGAAGGCAGCAGCTGTACTGTAGCTCAAAGGCTTAATGGTATGGTCATCTTACAAGTCTAAAGGCCTCCAAATGATGTTGCTGAGGGCCTCCGACACAAGAGGGCTGCTCACCCTGCGAGTCTAGCTATCTGTAATAATTCACGGGAATGACACACCTGGTAGAAGTCCAGCGATCTGTAATAATTCACGGCGGAATGACGCACCTGGTGGGAGTCCAGCGATCTGTAATAATTCACGATGGAATGACGCACCTGGTGCGAGTCCAGCGATCTGTAATAATTCACGATGGAATGACGCACCTGGTGCGAGTCCAGCGATCTGTAATAATTCACGATGGAATGACGCACCTGGTGCGAGTCCAGCGATCTGTAATAATTCACAATGGAATGACGCACCTGGTACGTTCCAGCGATCTTAATAATTCACGATGGAATGACGCACCTGGTGCGAGTCCAGCGATCTGTAATAATTCACGATGGAATGATGCACCTGGTGCGAGTCCAGCATATGGAATGATGGATAGATGGAATGGCGCACCTGGTGCGAGGCCATAGTAATAATTCACAATGGAATGATAGATAGATAGTAATAATTCATAATGAGACCTGGACAGACAGACGATCTGTAATAAACATGGAATGAAGACCTGGTGCGAGGCCAGCGATCTGTAATAATTCAGATGGAATGATCCACCTGGTACAGTCAGCGATCTGTAATAATTCAGATGGAATAGTTTGACGAGTCCAGCGATCTGTAATAATTTTGATGGAATGGCGCACCTGGCAGTAATCTGTAATAATTCATGATGGAATGACGCACCTGGTGCAAGTCTAGCGATCTGTATCTTCACAAATGATGCACCTGGTACGGTCCAGCGATCAAAATTCACGATGGAATGGCGCACCTGGTGCGAGTCCAGCGATCTGTAATAATTCCTGGAATGATGCACCTGGTGCGAGTCTAGCTATCTGTAATAATTCACAATGGGACGCACCTGCTCAGTCCCGATCTGTAATAATTCACGATGGAATCTAGCGCGGTCTATCTGTAATAATTCACGATGGAATGACACACCTGGTGCGAGTCCAGCGATCTGTAATAATTCACAATGGAATGGAAGTCCAGCGATCTGTAATAATTCACGATGGAATGATGCACCTGGTACGAGTCCAGCGATCTGTAATAATTCACGATGGAATGACGCACCTGGTGCGAGTCCAGCGATCTGTAATAATTCACAATGGAATGACGCACCTGGTGCGGTCCAGCGATCTGTAATAATTCAATGGAATGACGCACCTGGTGCGAGTCCAGCGATCTGTAATAATTCACGATGGAATGACGCACCTGGTGCGAGTCCAGCGATCTGTAATAATTAATGATGGAATGACGCACCTGGTGAGCTCCTGAGCCCAAAATCAGAGTCCCCTTAGACAGGCGTTCAGCTTCTCTGAGATGGAAACTTTCTATCTCACAGTCAGCTCCGCTGGGCTCGCCCTGCTCAAACTAACCCCAGTGGATTTTTTCTCCCAACATGCAGAAGCACACCTACTGTCCTGTATAGAACACTCCCTGGGGGCCCCCAGCCAAGACTGGCATGACTCTCTATAGCTCACCATGCACTCAACACAGCACTGCCATCACAGGACACTGAGGACACTGTAACAGCACAGCACAGAAACCAACTGGCAGGGCCTTCATTACTGCTGTCAGACAGAAGCTCCAGTTGCTTTACTCCTCCACCTGGTTTCATCCTAATCCTAGTACTGTTTCCCCTTGTTAACATCATAAACTACTGCAAAATACAGCAATACGTTTTCTATCTTAGAGCAAGTTTAAAGGTATCAAGATCCCATGCTTCCCTATATTCATTTGTGTTGTAAACATCTTTCATGTATCCCAGTTTAAAGGGATATGAAAATATATGACATTTAACCCTTTCGTCCAGTGTCGGACCCTGTCCGACATCATCAAAAAGACGGGTCTCTAGTTGTTTTTCTCCGAAAAGTCGAAAAACCATTCAATGGCCGAGTGAGACCGATAGGAGCCGAGAGAAGCCGAAAAAAAGGGCGATCTCATGAATACAGATAGCCCCGCACCACATAGATAACACGGACATAAACAAACAAGATAGCTGCTTCTGCATCCAGCACTCAAAGAATATCATGGACATTTGCAGAGCTTTTTTTAGATGTTGTTATAGAAATAATAATGACTTGGATCGCATTATTGAGAAGTTTGGTGATAAAACGAGCGATCAGGAGATGATTTATCGGTATGCACGACTATGAAGAGGTATGTTAAAAATACAGCGAACAAGGGGTGGGGCGGGGCTGGAGATGCAGTACTGAGTGTCCTGTTGATATGCAGTGCCTTTTAAACCTGTTTTACTGTGAAAAAAATACTTGTAAACAGCGTGTCTAAAATAAACTGCGCGTGTGAAAATAAATTGGACCTGACGCGCCTGAGAGGCGCTGAATAAATGGACCGCTAAGGGTTAATAAAACTGTTCTTTACTTGTATTTACAGAAGGTGTGATTGTAGCATCTTTTTTTAACCATTCTAATGAAGTAAGTCATGCCTTATCATTAGGGCACAATGGAGAATCTGGCCTCACTCATTCTCTCAAAGCCCAGGACTGCAGACTACAGCGGATCTGGTTCGGTGGTTCATACACAGGATCATATTCAGGTGCATTGGAGCACCAGAGGTATTTTTTTTGCCTGCTTGTCTTCTGGACAGATTTGCAAAGACATTTCCACTTCAACCCCTTCGCCGCACTCTTAATCTAACCCTGTGGTGACCCAATCCAGCGCTGTGACTTGTCATCATTAAGACAGTAAGCACGTCCCTTCAACAGGAGCTAAAGATTTAACTGGCAAGGGCGCGAGGAGACAGGAGAGCAAAGCCTTGTCAGATATCACATTACTGAGCTTATTGAGGGCCCAAAGGGGTCTGAATTACATCTCAACTTACAGCACAGTGGCTAACTTCTGGAATAAACTGATCCTGATTAATGACCAGAAAATACTAATACCAAAAAAAAAAAAAAAAAAACAGCTGTCCCTGAGCAATGTGTGTGAAGATCATGGTTTATTCTGTGTTTTATACCGTCCATGGGTATATACCCATCTGTAAGAGATGTTGTACTCTAATGAGTATACATTGTAAATGTATTGTAATCACATATGTGAATGTAGTGTCATTAGCAAAGATGTTAGCAGCTGTCTCTATTCATTTTGCAGTCAGACAGGTAGCTGTTTTGAACAACTCAACAATGTATGATTGTGTAAAACAGCAATGATATACAGTATCAATCTAAAAGCAGATACAAACAAAAGAGAAGGAGTGTTGGTTTGGAGAAGCTGATGCGGTGCTTCACAAATCACTATTCAGCTGCACCTCCTTCCAGGCACTGCTAAGTGCTGTGGGTCATTTCAAACAGCTGTCCCTGGTGTCTAAATATTTCAAATGTTCTCTCCTGAAACTAAAAAGGGTTAGGGTTTTTGCATCACAATACAATTTAATTTGAGCTTCCAAGACTCCATTTAATGCACAGGCATTATGATGCACTTGCAAGAGAACAAACCAGATAAGCAGTTTAAAAAAACCAGCTCACGACTAATCAAAATATCAGTCAACTCTTCAGTCTAACTTAGACATGTTGCAGTTTGGTCTAGTGGGGGCACATTTGGGTATGCAAAAGTACATTCACTCCTTGCTTAAGTAAGTAGGCCATTTAAGAAAGTTATACAGTCTGGGTGAAAAAAAACATTATAAGTTATGTAGTTGTAACCCTGACTGCAAGATGAGTGAATAATGACCATTAAGTCTTAGTAATACTACACGTAGCGGTACGTTTAAGGACAGTACTTTCTGTTTTCTATATTATATGAACTAATTGTTACCAATGCTTACCTTTAAGAATGGTACTTTCTGTTCTGTGTATAGTAATGGTAACTTGTTAATACTTACCTCGAGGCCCATGCCTAGTTCCCCACTCTATGACTTGAGCGGGCCGCTGAACGGAGCCCAGACCATACCTGATGAAGTTTGTCCCATTCACATTGATCCTCTTCACTGCCCACTACATTCCAAATGCTAACTAACTCCCCGCTTGGCTCTGTAATTGATCCTCTCTTACTCAACTGCATCAATGGCGCTCAGTCCTAACCCATCCCCTCGCCCTCTTCCCACGTGTGTGAAGCCCAAAGCAGCCGACTAAAACAAAGCAACCCCCGGGGATTCACTTTGCATGGGCCCCTCCCTAATTCCACCGGACACCCCCAGCTGGAAACTAGTGCCAAAAATGTGGGGACTAGTGATCAAGCACCCCAATAATTAGTCAGGCAGTTTACTTTGCTATTAGTTGCTATTAGTTTACCAATGGATACAGTACCTCAGTAATGTTTCCCAAGGAGTATTGCATTCTCTTCATATTAAAAACAAACAGAGGCTTTTACTTTAAAACGCACAAGTGGATACTTTGAGGAACTCATGAAAGACTCCTCAATGGCTTACCATAATGAATGCTTCACATATTGAATTGTATTTTGATGATGTTCACAGGCTGTATCAGGCTTGAGCAAACCGTCCTGTACTAAACTCCACAGGGTTAAGTAAAACAAAATATTATGTTCTTGTTCCCCTGCTGAAAATATAATTATTTTACGACAGCAGTGTTATAACACTGTGCTGCTAAGCCATGATGTGGTGATAAAATTTGCTATATTCATCAGGTGTTGAAGTCTAGTGTGAAAACATACTTGCTAAGCTTCAATTATTCGTAGCATCATCCATTTACTTTAAACACTATCAGCTGGTTTCACACACCGCTTTTAGCACTTGTGAAGAATGGAAAGCTCTGCTTCATTTAAAGCAATTCTACAAGTTGAAAGTAATGCAGGACAGAAAGTAAAAATAAAGTTTTCCTTTATTAAGGCTAGACAAATTGAACAAAGTCCCTTTACATCCACAATAAACTGCAATAGACTATAGAAACTAAAAGGTACCAACGGGAAAGTTAACCCTTAATGTAACTTACAAAAATTACACAACAGTAAACAATGTGCTGTTCCCATGCAGATCTGCATACTTTCTAATTTCTAATTTGTTTTGAATGTTTGTGCAGGGCTGCGCCTGGTTCTGTATGATGAAGCTGAATAGAAGCATGGCACAGTGCAGTGCGGCGAGCACCCTTCTGATGTGTGTGCATGTGCGTGTCTCCGGGTGTGCGTGTGCGTGTGCGTGTGTGAGCGTGCCTCCGTGCGTGTGTGTGTGTGTGTGCATGTGCGGCGTGTTTCTCCGTGTGCTTGTGCGTGTGTGCGTGTTTCTCCGGTGCGTGTCTATGTGCATGTGCAAGCGTGTTTCTCTGTGTGTGTGTGCATGCGTGTGCTAGCGTGTTTCTCCGTGTGTGTGTGTGTGTGTGTGCGAGCATGTTTCTCGGGTGCGTGTGTGTGTGTGTGTGTGCGTCGTGCGTGTGTTTCTCGGGTGCATGTTTCTCCAGGCGTGTGTGTGTGTGTGATGGGCGTGTTTCTCCGTGTGTGTGATAAATGCGTGTGTGTGTGTGTGGCGTGTTTTCTCCCCTGTGTTTCTCCAATGTGTGTGTGTGTGTGTGTGTTTCTCGGTGTGTGTGTTACGCGTGTTCTCTCTGGGTGTGTCTGGGTGATATAAGCGCACCAGCAGGTTGATCTGGCGCACCTCATGCGGTGAGCCTGGTTCTCATCATTACATCACGCTCTGTAGTCAAGCAGCAGCTCCATCAGCCCTGTCACCATGGCAACAAAGTTCTCACAGGGCTTGGCCAGGTGGGGTGCTTTTTGCAGCAGTCCAGGAGGCTGGAGAGATGGGGCATGGCAGGAGTCAATTCAGAACACCATAAGAGGTGCAAGTGAAAAGTCAAGAGCCTTCATTCACAACCGCTTGTAAAGAAAATAATATAAACACATTTAGAAATGCTTTGACAACTTTTTAAATTGTGCATGTAAATCAAAGCTTGTATTTTTATAAAAAATCACACATATAGAATGAAATAGTTACACAATAAAATACAGATTAATTTTGGGACTATCTGACATGTCAATGTTCAAATCTGAACTAAAGCAAGAACTGTTCTCGAACCCACCAATTATTACTTTCAGAGTTTTGAAAACATAGACCTCTTGTTCGAAAAACACAGTCGCTCCTCCAGGGAAATAATTTCCACTCATGGCGACAAACTGGGTTCTCTCTTCATTATGTTGTGCGGTCACTTTGAAGATTTAACGGTCAGGGTCCTTGATTAGATGGCTCAGATTTCCACGCCGTGTTGGATCGAATTGGATGAGGGGTATGGATGATGCACTGAGACACTTGTTATTACTCCTTTTCCAATCCAGCAGAAACATCCAATTCTGTCTTGACAGAAGATTTTACTGCTGCTCAGCGTGGCTGCAGTGAAGATCATGAGGTTTGAATTGTGTGACAGCCTCTAAAACTCTGGGCTCCGGATTTCACTGTAGCCCTAAACCAGTTCAAGCACTCACATACAGGGCGAGGCTCTTTGTCTTGACAGAAGATTTTACTGCTGCTCAGCGTGGCTGCAGTGAAGATCATGAGGTTTGAATTGTGTGACAGCCTCTCTAAACTCTGGGCCCGGATTTCACTGTAGCCCTAAACCAGTTCAAGCACTCACATACAGGGTGAGACTCTTTGTCTTGACAGAAGATTTTACTGCTGCTCAGCGTGGCTGCAGTGAAGATCATGAGGTTTGAACTGTGTGACAGCCTCTCTAAACTCTGGGCTCCGGATTTCACTGTAGCCCTAAACCAGTTCAAGCACTCACATACAGGGCGAGGCTCTTTGTCTTGACAGAAGATTTTACTGCTGCTCAGCGTGGCTGCAGTGAAGATAACATCCACAGACACGGGTTTTGTCAGTTTTGTATTCGTTGATGCTGGTTTATTCATACATGGCAGAGGAGGGTCACATACTGTCTTTATAGTACAGAAGCTCAACTCACTTACAGGCTTGTGATGGAGTCAGGGAGTAGGCAGATTTACAAAAACACAGATGCTCCCCTAATGGGGAAGTTTAATTAGAAAACCAAGTCTCTTCTTCCAGAGTGAACATTTTATTGATACAGGTTAATAAAACTGCTATAAGCAGAGACTTGATATAAGTAAATAGACACTGAAGTTTGAAAGAACACCTGTTTATTCTGGAACCATACATAGCAAAATGGCAAAATATGAGTAGGGTTAATACTTTGTGGTGCAAACGCATTTATACATTGTGTGGATGAGATCAGCAATTCCGGTCTCTTAGCGACTGCAGTCCATTCCTGGCACAGAACCCGATTATGGAGTCTGGGGAAGTAAGTTTAGTGGGACACTTTCACAGGGATCGGTCAAGGATTGCCCACACATGCTCAATGGAGTTCATGTCCAGTGATTGACCAGGCCATGGCAGAGTTGTGATGCCCCGAATGTCTTTCCTTCTTTGTTTTGCATGGGCAGTGTGACCTGGGGCACCTTCTTCCACAAAAACACTGGCCTCTTAGGATGACCATTGTCATAGGCAGGCAGAAGTCCCTCTTGGAGAATGCTGATGTATATGAAGCTACTCATATTTTGCCAGTGCTATGTATGCTTCTAGAATAAACAGGTCTTCTTTTATACTTGGTGTCCATTTACTTATGCTAAGTCTCTGTATAGACAGTAGCTTCAAATGTCATTTGCATCTGTATTCATGGTTTTATAGCTTTCAACCTCATCTCATCTCACCAACAGGGGGCAGAATCCACGACAGTGCTGCACACAACACTGCCCGTTATAAGAAGAGAACTTTTCAAACAAGAGAGGAAGCGGACCAGGCTGGACATGGGAAAGGATGGTGGGGAGAGGTACTGTACACACATCAGGGATATCATGAAGAGGAAGAGACACGAAACAGGTCTCATGACTGCTTCAAAATAAAAAGAGTAGGCAAAAGATGAAAGAGAAAGTAAAGAGCGCCAATAACCCAGATCAAAGGGGTTACAGCTAATGAGCCAATTCCTTCAAAGCAGCACAGGCATCTTAATGAGACCTACATTCAAGAGCACATCTTACAGTGAAAATATGAAGTGCAACTTTAGTCTCTCAATTCCAGTACAAAAACCCTCAAATAGTATAGAATTAATAATTATGTTTCGTTTCATCCTCTATGCCTTCAGCAAGTGCTGTGCATAAGCATGAATTGGGTTCATTTTAACAAAGTGTCCTGAGACCCTCACAGGTAGATTCAAATGTCAAGAAGGCTTGTGCAAATGAATGAACCCACGGGAAGTCTTTACGTCCGCACCCACAAGACACCGTCCGAAAGCAGCATCATGAAAACCCGCACACTGCACGTCAGCGATGACCTCATTCTCCACAAGACTCCCAGACCCTGCAGTTAACCGTTTCTGCTTTCAGTAGGATTGTACTTGTTATTCTCCTGCATTACTTCTCCTTTCATATACATTTTAAGACACAGGCTTGGTCTTTCTTTTTTATCAACCCCTTTCCTTTAAGGCGTAATTAAATGATGAACAATAGAAGCTGGTCCACTGAGCTCAGGGTTGTATTTTTAATGACAACAGGAGATCTGCTCGCTGGGCTAAGGGGGATTATCAAACCCCAATTTATGGACTGTTACAATCACGCCCTAACCCTCAATTTGTTGTTTTCTAAATGCTCTCGCGCTGGTCTGTTTCAGCCTCATCCCATATCCCCTCTCTCATACTCTGTGCTCAGGAGTTTGAGTTTGCAGACTCATGTTTTCTGAATGCTCTCGCACTGGTCTGTTTCAGCCCCATCCCATATCCCCTCTCTCATACTCTGTGCTCAGGACTTTGAGTTTGCAGACTCATGTTTTCTGAATGCTCTCTCATACCTGCACTGGTCTGTTTCAGCCCCATCCCATATCCCCTCTCTCATACTCTGTGCTCAGGACTTTGAGTTTGCAGACTCATGTTTTCTGAATGCTCTCGCGCTGGTCTGTTTCAGCCCCATCCCATATCCCCTCTCTCATACTCTGTGCTCAGGAGTTTGAGTTTGCAGACTCACGTTTTCTGGAAGAGTTGCTTGTACTGCTCATCTCCCCGGCCTCCCTCCACTTCGCTGTCCAGCTTCTTGATGATCTCGTCTTCGAACTGACAGTGAGAAGAACACAATATTATAGAGACCTGGTCAAACCCATGTATTTTGTACTTAGCTCATAGTGTGACTTAGAGCCCCTGCAGTTGTTTGAAGATTTCAGCTTGAACAAAAGGGTTTAAGGGTCACTACACAGTGCAGCAAAAACATTCAAGGAAATCCTGTTTGGAGCCTGACTCCAGCTCAATTCACGAGAAGGGAACTAAATGAAATGAAATGAAATAAGTTGTTTTGTTCTTACAGGTTTTAGGACCAAACCTCTGGAGCTTTCTAGGTTTCTGTCGCACTGCACTTTTTTTTTTGCCTGCAATGTGAGAGCTCAGTGGCACATCATGCTGGGTACATGCTGCATGGCAGTCAGAACATGTGGCTAGCAAGGCAAGGCAAGAGTGCATGTCAGATATCTTACACGCCACTGCAAATGGATATGTTGCACATGTATAATTAATCTTAAAAAGCCCAGACGAGACGTGATGAAAACGTCAGTGCTTTTCTAAGAGCTGGCTCAAAAGCTTTGTTAAGAGTCATGTGAAAAGCTGCATCTGGCAGTGGAAAGCAGCGTGGAAAGTTAGACCCCTGCTCGACCTACAGGACCAACACATTCACAGCAGTTCAAAATAAAACCAGCTATCGGGCATGTTAAACATAGTTCTTAAAGGGGTAGAAACAGCCCCAGTGCTACGTCACTTCCCAGTAGACACAATAAATGTGCACAGGAAAGATCAAAGTGGGCTGTGAACCTGACAGCATCATCACTGTGCATAAAAGCAGATCATAATTACCGTGTGCCGTGGAAATACTCTTTTGGAAAATTGGCTTTGTCAATGGAGATCGGGTATAAATGAGGACAATTAACATTTGAAGCTTATGCGTGCCTCAGTGAGTATCGGGTGTATGCAGAGGCGCATGAGGCGCATGTGTTAGGGGGAAGGAACATGATAGATCAAAACACAACACAGTACCAAGGTTTACAACCACGACCATCTCAAATCATCAGGTCATGAAAAAAAAAAAACCCTCTGAGATTGTGTTTAATAAAAGTGCTATTTTTAATTAAAAATGTTTTCACCGGTGTGGCATGATGAAAGGTTACGCCCCTCGACAATCGTACATAAAGCAGTAAACATCCCTCCAGCCCCTGGGTGCGTCCGCCTCTAATCTCAAACACTGTACAGGGTTTTAAATTCAGATTTTCAGTTTCCTTTTGAGAAAGTTCCAGGTGCACATGTCTTTTTACGGATCTCCTCTGAAGATATGAAGCCAGTGAAACAATGTTCGTTCTCCAGCATCAATTACTATAATTAACTATAGCTCATTTTGTTGGAGGGATTTAGTGTTTAGTTAGTAAACATTTAGTGAGGTAGACAAGAAGCTGCAGCAATACAGAGGAGGTAAAATAACTCTCACCACTGAGCTACTCAAACCCGCTGCCTTCCACACTGCAGCCCAGCACTAACCACTGAGCTACTCAAACCCGCTGCCTTCCACACTGCAGCCCAGCACTGGATGCCTAATCCATTGTTTAAATGCACAGGTCAGGGATTATTAGAAGAAATGTTCTGGCTGTTTATCAATTTAATTCAATTGTTCATGTATCCATTTAATACATTTAGCTTGATTGACCCCAGACCTTCTAATTCCTGCCAAATGCAGCGTATTGAATAAGTAACAAGCTTTAATTGCAAGCACCGTGCATTACACTGAAGTGTCAATTACACTAATATCTGATGGCCTTTCAAACGATGGGTTTCAAAAGCACTTTGGAAAACAAGGAGCACTATAATCTTATTTAAGAAACAACGTCCATGGCAGAACTAACTTTAACTAACTTTAATTCACTTATTATTACTGTGAATTACAGTGCAGTGCTGGAACAGTGCAGTTAAACTGCAGCTGCAGAGGATAGCCACACTGCTCTGCCGGTGTGTCTGGGGGGGCCCTCTCGCCTCTAAGCTGGGGCTCTTCTTATGTCTCTGCATGGGGTTTGTGCTGCTGGGGTGATGTCCATGCAATGAGGGGACAAGCTGCTGTGCTGTCAACGTTGTGGATTTGAAAGACACCACGGTGCTATTTCACAGATGAAAAAGGGCCATTTTATCATTGTTGAAGCTTGACTATCCTTCATAAACATCTTTATATCTATCTGTCTATCTATCTATCTATCTATCTATCTATCTATCTATCTATCTATCTATCTATCTATCTATCTATCGATCTATCGATCTAGCTAGCTAGCTATCCAGTTGTTACTGGTTTCTATTGCAATAAAAAATCACATCTTTATATGGCTAGCTCCTTTATTCTAACTTGGCCATTTCTGCACATGTGAAATGTTTTTTGGACAGGTATATTTTGAAAAGTAGCCAGCAGTAGTGGAAAGGGTCTGTCCGATGCTGAGCACTGCTGTCAGGACTGTCACTTGTACAGACCAGTCTGGATTTGGACTTGAATCGTGGGTTTTATTTGAAATGCAGGAAATTATCCTTGCTTCAAGAGACGGTCCTCGTAGTGATACTGAAAAAACAAACAGCAGGGTCCATCGAAGGTGTCCGGTGCTGTGTATTTTCCTGAAAGACGAGAGGTTGTGCACTTGGGTGCTGTGATAGTCTTTCACCTCTGGGGGTTGGTTTTCAATCTGGAATCGATCACCTTTGTTCTCAGTTCTGCTTCCCATTAACCCACTTGTCAAAACCTCCAAATAGTTTGAGACGATTTGCACAACGGTCCGCTTTTTGCTTGGGAGTGTTCCAGGTCTGAGTAGCAGGATAAAGTGATCCTTCAGGTCTGGATTATTCAAGTCCATTGGCGGATCTTTTTATGAAGCTACATTGTTTCCCTACAGCTAACACTGTCTGCTTTTCATACTGTACTAAAGCACCCAGGAGTATTTAGGCAGAATGGTTCACAGTTAAGGTCAAACCATGACATTTGTTTCATTTTTTTTTTTTTTTTTTGAGTTGAGTCTTTTTTTTTACATGTGAATGTATACATTAACATTGAAACAATAGCCTATCATAGTGTTCAGAGGGTGAGGATGCTGAGCCGAATCAAAGGGCTCGCTTCTGCATACTTTTTTAATTGTCCTTGTCTGTTGTGACACAAACCATTTCAGATCACTACGATACCAAGCAGAACACTGCAAAGCAACCGTAAGGGAATGAAACAGCATCTCTCTAGTGATTTCCTAAATTTGCAATAGATTGAAATGGTTTCAGACACAAAGAACTCCTTCACTGTTGGACTGGATCATGGCAGATTGCTCTGGGACTCACTTTATATATTTTAGACTTGAAAGATCAAGTCTTATTTAAAGTGGCAATGCACAGCAGAACAGCAGATAGAGTTATAACCTGTTCACACTACATACAGTAAATCATGTTTTGAAGTCTGTCAATGACATGAATGGCAATTACATAGCTTGTTGATCATGCATTAGTCAGGTTGTGTGGATAAGGTATGAGAGGCGCGCAACAGGGGATGAGATCACACTAGCCTCACCATTACTTTGCATAAACCACAATGCACCAGGACATTTCTCCACCTGACAGCCGGTTATTTACAGCTGCTGAGATTGCAGCATGGCATCTTATTGAGATGGGCTTTGAGAGGAGGCAGCATAACGACCATTGCACACAGCAGACACTGTAGACACGTGTCAGCCTCTATGGCATTAATATAGAGCACATAATTTCTGTATGATAGCATTCCACCATTGCACACAGCACACACTCTGTATAGAGTTCAACAAGGACTACGTGGTCAGCCTCTATGGCATTATTATAGAGCACATCATTTCTGTATGATAGCATTTATACCAAACCAAGATACAGTTAGAGAATAAGTGGAGACAGACTTAGGTTAAGACAATTTTCTTACAAAGGTATGAGAGTATGACTTGGGGTACCTAGTCATGTTACTGACGCTCAACTTGTCAAAGTTTTGAGATCAATCAGCTACTAGGAACTGGACAAGCACCGAAGGGCCGAATGGCCTCCTTTCATGTGTGGGTTTTCTCACGTTCTTATGTAATCTATTTCACTGTGTGCTAATCCACTTGGCAGCGGACGTGACCCGGTGTAAAGTGAATGCTGCATGGCGGCTGGGCGACGTACCGAGCTGAACTTGGCGGTGAGGCGGTACTCGCACAGCATCATGTCGAAGAATAGCGGGATGGTCGAGCGTTGCAGCTCCACGTGAGGCACCAGCGTCATCTCCAGGATCGGGCCCACTAGGTCAGGGATGAAGGAGATCTGGTGCTCCCCTGAAAAGAAACACACACATGCACTGTCATGAGAAGACCTGCCTGCCCAGATCACAGCAGTATCCTGCCTGCCCAGATCACAGCAGTATCCTGCCTGCCCAGATCACAGCAGTATCCCGCATGCCCAGATCACAGCAGTATCCTCCCTGCCCAGATCACAGCAGTATCCCTCCTGCCCAGATCACAGCAGTATCCTGCCTGCCCAGATCACAGCAGTATCCCACCTACCCAGATCACAGCAGTATCCCGCCTGCCCAGATCACAGCAGTATCCCTCCTGCCCAGATCACAGCAGTATCCCGCCTGCCCAGATCACAGCAGTATCCCTCCTGCCTAGATCACAGCAGTATCCCTCCTGCCCAGATCACAGCAGTATCCCTCCTGCCCAGATCACAGCAGTATCCCTCCTGCCCAGATCACAGCAGTATCCTGCCTGCCCAGATCACAGCAGTATCCCCCCCCCCCACCAGGATCGGGATAAAGACAATCTCGTAAACACCAGTACAGGACAAATCTGACACGTCACGTCCGCACACATCGCATTCAAATGTCTTTATCATGGAAAGATAATTTGCATGTGAATGAATATTTCTCCACCAATGATATCAAGCTCATTTTGAAAATTAAAATAATGAATTATGAAACCTCAAACGCTGGCCCTCAGGGATGCTTTGCTTCAGCAGTGAATAATTCTCCAGACAGCCACAGCTCGTTCCTCATTGTCGTGCAATCATTCTGGCTCCATTGTTAATTAATGTCAGTTTATGGACGAGGGTAGTGCTTGACACAATCATGCCACATAAATCAGCCAGGCAAAAGGTATTTTTCTGCAGGGCTGTTGTCAGAAGATTTACAGGTCTGCTTAGTTACCCTTTAGCCATGCATCTTCTGGATTGTGAATTGGTCAGATGTTAGAAGCTGTGCTAATTGCACTCACTGTTTGTTATAGTGACATATCTGGGCCAGCCCTTCCTGCTGGCTTGCCTGTGACAGAGCTTGGTTCCAACAGGATACAGCGGGAGGGCTCAAAACCAACAGCACTTGAGGTGTCGAGTCAGTTGGTTGCTCAAGGCTCAAGACTTGGACGGTTGTGTAATGATGCTCTGTGCTGTAGCTACAGCACCCAGGTATCTGTTCTACCATAGCAATATTGCCTGTTCTACACTGTACTTGCGAGCAATGAAAGCGCTTTGGATTTAGTATAATCTTTATTCGTGTCCTCCATTTCACCAAAGTAACAACCATGACAATATTCAACGACAAGTAGAGGCAATGGCAAACACTCTGCTCACGCCTGTAGATTGGATTTCTAGAGTTACTTCAGCCAATTTCAGTATACAGTGCCTTGCCCAAAGTATTATTGCCTTGAACTTTAGACCTTTTGCCACATTTCAGGCTTCAAACATAAAGATATGAAACTGTAATTTTTGTGAAGAATCAACAACAAGGGGACACAATCATGAAGTGGAACGAAATTTATTGATATTTCAAACTTTTTAACAAATAAAAAACTGAAAAATTGGGCGTGCAAAATTATTCAGCCCTTTACTTTCAGTGCAGCAAACTCTCTCCAGAAGTTCAGTGAGGATCTCTGAATGATCCAATGTTGACCTAAATGACTAATGATGATAAATAGAATCCATCTGTGTGTAATCAAGTCTCCATTATAAATGCACCTGCACTGTGATAGTCTCAGAGGTCCGCTTAAAGCGCAGAGAGCATCATGAAGAACAAGGAACACACCAGGCAGGTCCGAGATACTGTTGTGGAGAAGTTTAAAGCGGTTTGGATACAAAAAGATTTCCCAAGCTTTAAACATCCCAAGGAGCACTGTGCAAGCGATAATATTGAAATGGAAGGAGTATCAGACCACTGCAAATCTACCAAGACCTGGCCGTCCTCTAAACTTTCAGCTCATACAAGGAGAAGACTGATCAGAGATGCAGCCAAGAGGCCCATGATCACTCTGGATGAACTGCAGAGATCTACAGCTGAGGTGGGAGACTCTGTCCATAGGACAACAATCAGTCGTATACTGCACAAATCTGGCCTTTATGGAAGAGTGGCAAGAAGAAAGCCATTTCTTAAAGATATCCATAAAAGTGTCACAGTTTGCCACAAGCCACCTGGGAGACACACCAAACATGTGGAAGAAGGTGCTCTGGTCAGATGAAACCAAATCGAACTTTTGGCAACAATGCAAAACGTTATGTTTGGCGAAAAGCAACACAGCTCATCACCCTGAACACACCATCCCCACTGTCAAACATGGTGGTGGCAGCATCATGGTTTGGGCCTGCTTTTCTTTCAGCAGGGACAGGGAAGATGGTTAAAATTGATGGGAAGATGGATGGAGCCAAATACAGGACCATTCTGGAAGAAAACCTGATGGAGTCTGCAAAGACCTGAGACTGGGACGGAGATTTGTCTTCCAACAAGACAATGATCCAAAACATAAAGCAAAATCTACAATGGAATGGTTCACAAATAAACATATCCAGGTGTTAGAATGGCCAAGTCAAAGTCCAGACCTGAATCCAATCGAGAATCTGTGGAAAGAACTGAAAACTGCTGTTCACAAATGCTCTCCATCCAACCTCACTGAGCTCTCGAGCTGTTTTGCAAGGAGGAATGGGCAAAAATTTCAGTCTCTCGATGTGCAAAACTGATAGAGACATACCCCAAGCTTACAGCTGTAATCGCAGCAAAAGGTGGCGCTACAAAGTATTAACTTAAGGGGCTGAATAATTTTGCACGCCTAATTTTTCAGTTTTTATTTGTTAAAAAAGTTTGAAATATCCAATAAATTTCGTTCCACTTCATGATTGTGTCCCACTTGTTGTTGATTCTTCACAAAAATTACAGTTTCATATCTTTATGTTTGAAGCCTGAAATGTGGCAAAAGGTCGCAAGTTCAAAATGGCGAATACTGCAAGGGCACTGTATAAGACAAACGTTTCACTGATGAAGGCACTAACGAAACGTTTGCCAATGTGTCGACATTCTTTGACAAAAAGCACAGGCAGACAGGACTCATGATGGAGGCGAGCATGTGGCAGCTTGCAGAGCTGGGAAGTGGAATCGAGAGACTGGGTGATATTGCATTGGTGCCACAGGAGGCTGTCTCCCAGCAGTCACTTAGACTCCTCCCTCAGTACAGCTTTCATCTGCCTCTGAACTGCACTGTGTTGTGTGGGTTTGTTACCCAGGCCTCCTGCCTAAAATGCACTGGAGCCTTACCCAGATTGCACCACATGTCCCTGATTGAACCACCCAGAGCTTCTCGTGATATCACCATACCTGCAGGAGAAAAACAGAGAGAGAGAGAGAGAGAGAGAGAGAGAGAGAGAGAGAGAGAGAGAGAGAGAGAAATGAGAATGAGAATGAGAATGAGAATTTGAATTTTAAAATCTTTTATTGAAACACCAAAAAAAATTGTTTATAAGAAACAGAAAAAAATATTCAACACCAATCCATTCTACACCATAAAACAGCAGCAACAATGACTAAAACACAAAAGGCAGCAACAGTGATAGAATCACGTTATCTTTTAAAATGAAAATGAAATTGCAATCTTCACCCACCCCACACACTCCCTCTCCAATGCACCACCACCTTATCTTAAAATGATCCATATCTTGAACCATACTGTAATAAAAGAATTCTGGTTGCAACCAGGACTCTAAAACACACACAGCATCATCTATACCAGCGAGGACAGCCTGTTCTTGCAGGATTAAAACTGGCTAGCTTCGCTTGACCTACCAGAAAGTTGACCGCAGTATTTGTTAGAATACTTAATAGAAAAAATTAGGGTGGGCACCAATATCGATATTTATATCGATATCGCTCGACATCGATAATTTCCACATCGCGATATCGTGGGATAAAAAAAATCACGTCCGCTAGCAGAGACATTCTTGTATTGCTAATCCTGCTAAAAATACAAACGCAGTATAATCACGCTTATTTTATATTAAGATACAACAAACCCCAAACATGCCAGTCATTGTTAGTCTGGTAGGCAGACACCACACACATTAAAGTATTATTTAACCATTGTATTCCATTGATTGGCGTTTTTTTTTCTAAGAACCCGATTAACAAATGTATTTCAAACATTCAATAGCTATAAATCTAGAAAAGCAACAAATCCACAACCTGTGCCCCCCTCTCGTGTGCTCTACTCCCGTTTCTTCACCTGTTTCCTCTCACCGGCCAGTCTCTTTACTGGAAACTATATCCTGCTGTCAAAAAAGTCAGCGCACCAACTAATTAAGAAACAGGACCATCTTTTAAAGGGATACACACCTAAAACAAACTTAACACAAGAAACATAATACACAGGAAAATCATCTTAAATAATTTGATATATGTATATATGTTTTTTTTTTTCTTCCATTCAGAATGTGCTCGCAAGGTACCGAATACTATTTGCATGCTGCATTAAGCACTGTTGGGATTATTGTGAGAGATGCGCATGCCTCAGTGTGGTTCATTAAGCACTGTTGGGATTATTGTGAGAGATGCGCATGCCTCAGTGTGGGTCATTAAGCACTGTTGGGATTATTGTGAGAGATGCGCATGCCTCAGTGTGGGTCATTAAGCACTGTTGGGATTATTGTGAGAGATGCGATGCCCCAGTGTGGTTCATTAAGCACTGTTGGGATTATTGTGAGATGCGCATGCCTCAGTGTGGGTCATTAAGCACTGTTGGGATTATTGTGAGAGATGCGCATGCCTCAGTGTGGGTCATTAAGCACTGTTGGGATTATTGTGAGAGATGCGCATGCCTCAGTGTGGGTCATTACACTGTTGGGATTATTGTGAGAGATGCGATGCCTCAGTGTGGGTCATTAAGCACTGTTGGGATTATTGTGAGAGATGCGCATGCCTCAGTGTGGTTCATTAAGCACTGTTGGGATTATTGTGAGAGATGCGATGCCTCAGTGTGGTTCATTAAGCACTGTTGGGATTATTGTGAGAGATGCGCATGCCCCAGTGTGGTTCATTAAGCACTGTTGGGATTATTGTGAGAGATGCCATGCCTCAGTGTGGTTCATTAAGCACTGTTGGGATTATTGTGAGAGATGCATGCCTCAGTGTGGTTCATTAAGCACTGTTGGGATTATTGTGAGAGATGCGCATGCCTCAGTGTGGTTCATTAAGCACTGTTGGGATTATTGTGAGAGATGCGCATGCCTCAGTGTGGTTCATTAAGCACTGTTGGGATTATTGTGAGAGATGCGCTTGCCTCAGTGTGGTTCATTAAGCACTGTTGGGATTATTGTGAGAGATGCGCATGCCTCAGTGTGGTTCATTAAGCACTGTTGGGATTATTGTGAGAGATGCGCATGCCTCAGTGTGGTTCATTAAGCACTGTTGGGATTATTGTGAGATGATGCATGCCTCAGTGTGGTTCATTAAGCACCGTTGGGATTATTGTGAGAGATGCGCATGCCTCAGTGTGGTTCATTAAGCACTGTTGGGATTATTGTGAGAGATGCGCATGCCCTCAGTGTGGTTCATTAAGCACTGTTGGGATTATTGTGAGAGATGCGCATGCCTCAGTGTGGTTCATTACACCACTGTTGGGATTATTGTGAGAGATGCGCATGCCAGTGTGGTTCATTAAGCACTGTTGGGATTATTGTGAGAGATGCATGCGTCAGTGTGGTTCATTAAGCACTGTTGGGATTATTGTGAGAGATGCATGCGCCAGTGTGGTTCATTAAGCACTGTTGGGATTATTGTGAGAGATGCGCATGCCTCAGTGTGGTTCATTAAGCACTGTTGGGATTATTGTGAGAGATGCGCATGCCCTCAGTGTGGTTCATTAAGCACTGTTGGGATTATTGTGAGAGATGCGCATGCCTCAGTGTGGTTCATTAAGCACTGTTGGGATTATTGTGAGAGATGCGCATGCCTCAGTGTGGTTCATTAAGCACTGTTGGGATTATTGTGAGAGATGCGATGCCTCAGTGTGGTTCATTACGCACTGTTGGGATTATTGTGAGAGATGCGCATGCCTCAGTGTGGTTCATTAAGCACTGTTGGGATTATTGTGAGAGATGCGATGCCTCAGTGTGGTTCATTACGCACTGTTGGGATTATTGTGAGAGATGCGCATGCCTCAGTGTGGTTCATTAAGCACTGTTGGGATTATTGTGAGAGATGCGATGCCTCAGTGTGGTTCATTAAGCACTGTTGGGATTATTGTGAGAGATGCGCATGCCTCAGTGTGGTTCATTAAGCACTGTTGGGATTATTGTGAGAGATGCGCATGCCTCAGTGTGGTTCATTAAGCACTGTTGGGATTATTGTGAGAGATGCGCATGCCTCAGTGTGGTTCATTAAGCACTGTTGGGATTATTGTGAGAGATGCGCATGCCTCAGTGTGGTTCATTAAGCACTGTTGGGATTATTGTGAGAGATGCGCATGCCTCAGTGTGGTTCATTAAGCACTGTTGGGATTATTGTGAGAGATGCCATGCCTCAGTGTGGTTCATTAAGCACTGTTGGGATTATTGTGAGAGATGCGCATGCCTCAGTGTGGTTCATTAAGCACTGTTGGGATTATTGTGAGAGATGCGATGCCTCAGTGTGGTTCATTAAGCACTGTTGGGATTATTGTGAGAGATGCGCATGCCCCAGTGTGGTTCATTAAGCACTGTTGGGATTATTGTGAGAGATGCCATGCCTCAGTGTGGGTTCATTAAGCACTGTTGGGATTATTGTGAGAGATGCGATGCCTCAGTGTGGGTTCATTACACTGTTGGGATTATTGTGAGAGATGCGATGCCTCAGTGTGGTTCATTAAGCACTGTTGGGATTATTGTGAGAGATGCGCATGCCTCAGTGTGGTTCATTAAGCACTGTTGGGATTATTGTGAGAGATGCGCATGCCTCAGTGTGGTTCATTACACTGTTGGGATTATTGTGAGAGATGCTTATGCGTCAGTGTGGTTCATTAAGCACTGTTGGGATTATTGTGAGAGATGCGCATGCGTCAGTGTGGTTCATTAAGCACTGTTGGGATTATTGTGAGAGAGATGCGCATCGTCAGTGTGGTTCATTAAGCACTGTTGGGATTATTGTGAGAGATGCGCATGCGTCAGTGTGGTTCATTAAGCACTGTTGGGATTATTGTGAGAGATGCGCATGCCTCAGTGTGGTTCATTAAGCACTGTTGGGATTATTGTGAGATGCGCATGCCTCAGTGTGGTTCATTAAGCACTGTTGGGATTATTGTGAGAGATGCGCATGCGTCAGTGTGGTTCATTAAGCACTGTTGGGATTATTGTGAGAGATGATGCCTCAGTGTGGTTCATTAAGCCCTGTTGGGATTATTGTGAGAGATGCGCATGCGTCAGTGTGGTTCATTAAGCACTGTTGGGATTATTGTGAGAGATGCGCATGCGTCAGTGTGGTTCATTAAGCACTGTTGGGATTATTGTGAGAGATGCGCATGCGTCAGTGTGGTTCATTAAGCACTGTTGGGATTATTGTGAGATGCTTATGCGTCAGTGTGGTTCATTAAGCACTGTTGGGATTATTGTGAGAGATGCGCATGCCAGTGTGGTTCATTAAGCACTGTTGGGATTATTGTGAGAGATGCGCATGCCAGTGTGGTTCATTAAGCACTGTTGGGATTATTGTGAGAGATGCGCATGCCTCAGTGTGGTTCATTAAGCACTGTTGGGATTATTGTGAGAGATGCGCATGCCCCAGTGTGGTTCATTAAGCACTGTTGGGATTATTGTGAGAGATGCCATGCCTCAGTGTGGTTCATTAAGCACTGTTGGGATTATTGTGAGAGATGCGCATGCCTCAGTGTGGTTCATTAAGCACTGTTGGGATTATTGTGAGAGATGCGCATGCCTCAGTGTGGTTCATTAAGCACTGTTGGGATTATTGTGAGAGATGCGCATGCCTCAGTGTGGTTCATTAAGCACTGTTGGGATTATTGTGAGATGCGATGCCTCAGTGTGGTTCATTAAGCACTGTTGGGATTATTGTGAGAGATGCGCATGCCTCAGTGTGGTTCATTAAGCACTGTTGGGAATATTGTGAGATGCATGCCTCAGTGTGGTTCATTAAGAACTGTTGGGATTATTGTGAGAGATGCGCATGCCTCAGTGTGGTTCATTAAGCACTGTTGGGATTATTGTGAGAGATGCGCATGCGTCAGTGTGGTTCATTAAGCACTGTTGGGATTATTGTGAGAGATGCGCATGCGTCAGTGTGGTTCATTAAGCACTGTTGGGATTATTGTGAGAGATGCGCATGCCTCAGTGTGGTTCATTAAGCACTGTTGGGATTATTGTGAGAGATGCGATGCGCCAGTGTGGTTCATTAAGCACTGTTGGGATTATTGAGAGATGCGATGCGCCAGTGTGGTTCATTAAGCAATTGTTGGGATTATTGTGAGAGATGCTCATGCCTCAGTGTGGTTCATTAAGCACTGTTGGGATTATTGTGAGAGATGCGCATGCCTCAGTGTGGTTCATTAAGCACTGTTGGGATTATTGTGAGAGATGCGCATGCCTCAGTGTGGTTCATTAAGCACTGTTGGGATTATTGTGAGAGATGCGCATGCCTCAGTGTGGTTCATTAAGCACTGTTGGGATTATTGTGAGAAATGCGCATGCCTCAGTGTGGTTCATTGCATTTTTTTCATGCGATTACTTACACTGTTATTAATGTATTTTTTAATGTGAACTTTCTGTATTATATATGAGATGTACTTTTAAAACATCAAAACACATCTCAAAATAATGCAACATTCAGCATGACACCGTACTTAATATTTTTAGATGTGTCCTGCATTTATACGCAGAGCAGATTAAATTACTTCCGGATTGGCTGGCCTGCACAGTGAAGTATATAAATATTTTGGTTTTGAGGTGGCTGATGTGGCATGGAATAGTAAATCAATATAACAAGACCTTGTTTTTCTCCATGGATATTGTGAATCAAAGCTAAGTTAAAGTAAGTTATTGCTTTTATTATGTAAATATCTGTTAACGTCTATATGTATTATATTGCAATTGTGATATTATATTTTCTGTGTTTTGAAGACTTCGATAGTATCAATAGCGAAATACGCGCAAGATACAATTTTCATATTGATGCCTACCCCTACTAAAAATCAACATTTCTTTAGTAAAAAGTGGTTCGAGGCCACGATGCCACGCAGGACGTGCCACTGCAGGTCCCTGGAGCACTTAGGCAGGGGCAGCATGTACAGTGCCCTCCAGGACGGCAACGCAGACTCACCCAGCGCTAGGTGAGCCCTCCACTTGGTGTCAGTCAGGTCTCTTAACGGGGGTAATGGCGCTTTGACAACTGTGCTGCACAGCTGCCTCTTCTCTGCACAGCGGAATTGTAACTTTATTAGGTGTTATTTTTTTACCTTTTGAAAAACAAGCCAATGATGTTTTGGAGTGAGAATGTTGCACTGTAATTACACAAGCATCTTTGTTATGACTGTGTTATTATGGTCTAATTACAGTGTAGTTAGACACACTTATTGTAAATTGTTTCCAAATGTGCAAACCAAGCAAAAAGGTAAATGTTCTATAAGTGTTTATTTTGCTTCCTTCCAAATGGTCACTTATGATGCCCAGAGGATTACTCTGTGCTGTAACTGGTTTCTGCTGCCTCTTTCTGATGGGCAGAGCAGCACTGAGGCTGGGCTGTGTAGCTGGGATTTGTGGCTGACGGACACACTCACTTGTACAGGATGGCGGAGAGCTTCAATGGGGAGTAGTTCTCCAGCTGCAAAGACTTCTGGGTAAGAAAGGCTACGGCCAGGTGGAAGTAGTTGTTCCAGAGCTGAATACAGAACACACAGACACATGGAATGAGAGAGACGGAACATTCCGAACAGAACACTAAATGCATGGGACCAACATACACATGCTGCCAGTTCGCCTGGTGAGTAATGCAATAGGAACATACATACGAAGTGACTTCAACCTCCTGGGAAGTGGTGAGATCAGAGTACAACACACACCCCTCAAGTGCCTTATTGCGCTTTAGAAATGGGTTAACTAACTACAAAAGTGATTTTCTTTTATCAAATATCCTTCTGCCAAGACTGCCCTAAGAAGAAACTGTCCTTTATAACTTTTTAAAATTAAAAACAAAATGCATTAAAAAAAAGATAACTAAAAGCAAAACACATTTTTATAGAGATTGAATTGATTAAAAACAAGAAGAGTTATCTATAGCTGTTGAATTGATCATTGCCATTGAAGTGCAGTTTTGAAGATGTACAGGCATCTAGATTGTCATTCTGAACAGTAGGTTGAGCTGCAGCAAGCTAATTGAGGAGCCTGCTGTTTGTTTGCTGCTTTCCTTGTTCTTGTCTGAGGGAGTGCAAGAGAGGATGTGACTCCACAGTGACAGACATTATGTGCTTTGAGACCTGCATCGGTAAGGAGATGCATTGCTGTTGATCTAAGGTCTGTGTATTGCCGACTCAGCCAGGTGTATAATGGTACGTTTTCTTATTTGTATTATTCTAGTGGCGTATGGATATCTACCAGTGATTTGCCCCTTTTTGAAAAGAAGTGCCACCCATGGTGATATACTGTAATATCAACACCCCATGTGACCCATTTTATAAATAAGCAGTAACATACGACAGGGTGTGCCGCATTTCAAACAGTAAATCAACCACTGCAGCCCTGGGGCGTGGTGAGGCACACCCTGTAGTGTGTCATTGCACTTATAAAACAGGCAGTTCAAAGATCAGAGCAATCAGTGATCATGCGATTGCTATAGATGCTTCCGTCATCCATAACATTTTATAAACGACTCTAACAGAACTGTTATCGAGCCACGCTGCCGATCCCGAGCCACTGGAATCCTTTAAGATCTGACTTTAAAAAGGTTTGGGTTCAATAGTGGTAACACCTGCATAAGCACAGCTAGGCTGAAGGGCCTGTGAAGCCAGAGCTGAAGCACATTTTCACAGGTGAGTTAAACAATTGCACTGGTTACAAACTAGCAAGAGGTAACTTAGCCTCTGCAAGTGGAAATGTAAAAGCTGGGAATAAGGTGCATTGAATTTACACAAAGACACCAGGGTCAATACCTTTCAGAACGACAGGAGCTTGTATGGAGTGTCCTCCCTATTTATTATTATTTGTGGTTTTGTTTGGCGGGGTAAAAGCGCCCGCCTTTTATTATTATTTAAAAACCCGAGGGATGCATGGCTGATCAGCTACTGATTATTTAAATAGCTGACAGTCATGCATCCTTACCAAACGCCGCAGACTCTGGCGGGGATAATAAGATATTACCAACTAGTTAAATCCTCGCCAGAGTATATAAACCAGCAGCACTCTGCACTCGGGTTGGGGTGTTGGAGTAGAGAGTACGGGAGCGGAGAGAAGGAATAACATTTAAAAAACAATATAATACGTGCTGGATTATCCAGCACGGCACTTACTTGTTTGTTTATTTATTCGCTTGGCCCCTCGTGTCCCTTTTGTTTGTATTTTGTTTAAATCTTTTGTTTGTTTATTATTAAACACGCTGAGTGCTTTTGCACCGGGTTTCCTCCCGCCCATCCACTGTTTTGAGTCAGTTACTCCTGGTCCGTGGACGCCATCCACCACACCACTGCGAGCCAGACTGCCACATATGGTGTCCTGCGGGGACAAAACAAACGCCCAATAGCCGGACCAGGAAAGAAAAGCTCGCTTTTTTTTTGTTTTTTTTCAAAGTGTTTTTTTGTGTTTTTGGGGAAAAAAAAAAAAAAAAAAATATGGGAAGAAGCGGACGGAGGAAGCAGCAGCTACAGCAGCGTGGGGCCGGGTCAGGTCCCACTGTAGCTCAACCATGTTGGACGCCTGCCCCACCTGCTTGAAAGGTGAGGAGGGTGCTTCGCTGTTGGGGAGGTGGGTCACATAGCACCCGACCAACCTCCATGGCAGGAGAAAGAGGAGCCAGAGCGTCCCAGTGAGGGAGGACCTGCATCCTCCAAAGAGGACGAATGCACTCTCCTCTGAGGGAGTCTGGGACTGGCTGGTGGAGCCGGGAGGGATTATGAGGAAGCCTCCCTGCAGTGATCAACCTCCTGTGGGCAAGAGATGGGAGCGCTGGGAGGCCTGGGAACAGCAACACCACCCAGCATCCTCCCAGACATCGCAGCCATGGTGCTCAACTACCTGGCTGCGGATATGGAGAGACCCGCTGCTGCCATCTCCAGCGCCAGAGGGAGAGGAGCCATCGCTGCCGCCTCCAGCCAGAGGGAGGAGCCATCGCTGCCGCCTCCAGCCAGAGAGGGAGGAGCATCGCTGCCGCCTCCAGCGCCAGGGGGAGAGGAGCCACGCGCCGCCTCCAGCGCCAGAGGGAGAGGAGCCATCGCTGCCGCCTCCAGCGCCAGAGGGAGGAGCCATCGCCGCCCTCCAGCGCCAGAGGGAGAGGAGCCATCGCTGCCGCCCAGCGCCAGAGGGAGAGGAGCCATCGCCGCCGCCTCCAGCGCCAGAGGGAGAGGAGCCATCGCTGCCGCCTCCAGCCAGAGGGAGAGGAGCCATCGCTGCCGCCTCCAGCCAGAGGGAGAGGAGCCATCGCTGCCGCCTCCAGCGCCAGAGGGAGAGGGAGCCATCGCTGCCGCCTCCAGCGCCAGAGGGAGAGGAGCCATCGCTGCCGCCTCCAGCCCAGAGGGAGAGGAGCCATCGCTGCCGCCTCCAGCCAGAGGGAGAGGAGCCATCGCCACTGCCTCCACCAGCAGAGGGGAGAGGAGCCATCGCCACCGCCTCCACCAGCAGAGGGAGAGGAGCCATCGCCACCGCCTCCACCAGCAGAGGGAGAATGCCTGCTGGTTTCGCCTCCACAGCCTGAGGAGGAGGAGCCCTGCCCCACGCCTGAAAGTGGGAGGAGCCCAACGCCCCACGCCTGAGTGGGAGGAGCCCGAACGCCCCACGCCTGAGTGGGAGGAGCCCGAACGCCCCACGCCTGAGTGGGAGGAGCCCAACGTCCCACGCCCGAGTGGGAGGAGCCCGAACGCCCCACGCCTTGAGTGGGAGGAGCCCAACGCCCCACGCCCGAAAGTGGGGGGAGCCCGATGTCCCACGCCCAGTGGGGGAGCCCAACGCCCACAGCCCAAGAGGGGGGGTCGTGCGGCCCACAGCCCAAGAGGGAGGAGTCGGTGGCCCACAGCCCAAGAGGGAGGAGTCGGTGCGTCCACAGCCCAAAGAGGGGGGGGAGTCGGTGTCCATAGCCCAAGAGGGGGGAAGTCTCATGCCCACAGCCTTAGGACCCAAGCTGCCAGCAGCAGGGGAGAATGCCTGCTGTCCCCATCTCCACCAGCAGAGGGCGACCTCCCTGCTGGTTCTGCCTCCACCGCCGGAGGACGACGTGTTGCTCCCGCCCCGCCAGCAGAGGGTGAGTTCCTGCTGGTGCCACTTCCACCCCTGGGAGGACTATGTGTTGCTCCCGCCCGCCAGCAGAGGGAATATGCCTGCTGGTTCCGCCTCCCCACCACCACCAGCAGAGGGAGCATGCCTGCTGGTTTCCACTGCAGCCTGAAGGGGAGGAAGCCCCGCGGCCTTGGCAGCCTGAAGGGGAGAAGCCCCGCCTTGGCAGCCTGAAGGGGAGGAAGCCCCGCGGCCTTGGCAGCCTGAAGGGAGGGAAGCCCTGCGGCCTTGGCAGCCTGAAGGGAGGAAGCCCCGCGGCCTTGGCAGCCTGAAGGGGAGGAAGCCCCAAGCGCCCTTGGCAGCCTGAAGGGGAGGAAGCCCTGCCGCCTTGGCCGCCAGAAGCGGAGGAGCCCCTGCCGCCTTGGCTGCCAGAAGAGGAGGAGCCCCTGCCGCCTTTTACCAGCAAGAGGAGAGGAGGAGCAGGAGCTGCCCACCACCACCACCACCATTGGGAGAAGTGGAGCTCCTGCTGTTGCCTTCATGGCTAGGGGGCTCCCCCCCCCATCGCCATTGCCTGGGGATGGCTGTTCTGCACGCCTGGGCTGCCTTTGTCTCCACAGGACACAGGGTACAAGGGGAGAAGTGGAGCCCCGCTGCCGCCTCCATGGCCAGGGGCTCCCCCAGTTCGCCCCCGAGGGTCCGGCCGCGGCTGCCGCCGCCTTTCCGAGGGTCCCACGGCTGCCGCCGCCTTCCGAGGGTCCGGGCTGCTGCCGCCGCCCCGAGGGTCCGCTGCTGCTGCCGCCGCCCGAGGGTCCGCTGCTGCTGCCGCCGCCTGGGGTCGCCAGGGATCCTGTTTCGCCTGGGGTCGCCGAGGGTCCGGCTTCGCTTAGGGTCGCCGGGATCCTGCTTTTGCCTGGGGTCGCCAGGGATCCTGCCGCCTGGGGTCGCCGAGGTCCGCTTCACCTGGGGTCGCCAGGGATCCTGCTTCGCCTGGGGTCGCTACACGATGGCCGGAGCTCCATGAAAGGAGCTGCCAGAATGAAGGAAGGGGGAGAGGCAGGAGACCAGCCCCCCCAGCCGCACTTCGCTGGGTAGGATAGAGTGTGGCGGGAGCCCCGAAGAGGGAGCTGCCGCCACGAATGGGGTGCCAGAGACTCCACCATGGCCACCCCCAGAAGTAACACTGCTTCCCCTCTTCCG
>JAHFZB010000505.1:0-43205 GCA_036884735.1 Huso huso
GCTGCCCATGGTCATTTTATGAAATGCTGCCTATGGTCATGTTACTTAAATGCTGCCCATGGTCATGTTAAGAAATGCTGCCCATGGTCATGTTAGGAAATGCTGCCCATGGTCATGTTAGAAATCATATATGGTCATGTTACGAAAATGCTGCCCATGGTCATGTTACGAAAAAATGCCTATGGTCATGTTAAATTAAATGCTGCCCATGGTCATGAAAAAAAATGCTGCCCATGGTCATGTTACTTAAATGCCGCCCATGGTCATGTTAAAAATGCTGCCTATGGTCATGTTACTAAATGCTGCCTTATGGTCATGTTACGAAATGCTGCCCATGGTCATGTTATTTTAAATGACTGCCCATGGTCATGTTAACAAAATTCTTGGCCTATGGTCATGTTACAAAAAAATGCCTATGGTCATGTTACTAAATACTGCCCATGGTCATATTAGAAAATGCTGCCTATGGTCATGTTACTAAATTCTGCCCATGGTTATGTTACGAAATGCTGCCCATGGTCATGTTAGAAAATGCTGCCTATGGTCATGTTACTAAATGCTGCCCATGGTCATGTTACGAAATGCTGCCCATGGTCATGCTATGAAATGCTGCCTATGGTCATGTTACAAAATACTGCCTATGGTCATGTTAGGAAATGCTGCCTATGGTCTTGTTATTTAAATGCCGCCCATGGTCATGTAACGAAATTCTGCTTATAGTGATGTTACAAAATGCTGCCCATGGTCATGTTATTTAAATGCCGCCTATGGTCATGTTACTAAATGCTGCCTATGGTCATGTTACAAAATGCTGATGACTAAGATGGTCATGTTACGAAAATGCTGCCATATGGTCATGTTACGAAATTGCCCATGGTCATGTTAAAAAAATGCCGCCCATGGTCATGTTACAAGGAAATGCTGCCTATGGTCATGTTACGAAATGCTGCCTATGGTCATGTTACTAAATTCTGCCTATGGTCATGTTCTTAAATGCTGCCCATGGTCATGTTATAAAAAATGCCCATGGTCATGTTATGGAAATGCCGCCAATGGTCATGTTACAAAACACTGCACATGGTCATGTTAAAAATGCTGCCCATGGTCATGTTATTAAATGCTGCCCATGGTCATGTGGCGAAATGCTGCCCATGGTCATGTTGTTTAAATATTGCCCATGGTCATGTTACGAAATTATGCCTATGCCATTGGTCATGTTGTTGAAATATGGCCTATGGTCATGTTACGAAATGCTGCCCATGGTCATGTTTGAAATGCTGCCCATGGTCATGTTACAAAATTCGCCTATGGTCATGTTAAAAAATGCTAACCATGGTCATGTTACGAAATGCTGCCCATGGTCATGTTACGAAAATGCTGCCCATGGTCATGTTTACAAAATGCCGCCTATGGTCATGTTACTAAATGCCGCCCATGGTCATGTTATGAAATGCTGCCTATGGTCATGTTAGAAATTGCGCCCATGGTCATGTTACAAAAAATGCCGCCCATGGTCATGTTCCTTAAATTTTGCCATGGTCATGTTACTAAAGATATGCCCATGGTCATGTTACGGAAATGCTGCCCATGGTCATGTTATGAAATGCTGTCTATGGTCATGCCCATTCAAAAATGCTGCCCATGGTCATGTTACGAAATGCTGCCCATGGTCATGTTACTAAATGCTGCCCATGGTCATGTTACTAGAAATGCCGCCCATGGTCATGTTATGAAATGCCGCCCATGGTCATGTTACAGAAATGATGCCTATGGTCATGTTACAAAATGCTGCCTATGGTCATGTTGACCATTAAATGCTGAAATTCCATGGTCATGTTACTAAATGCTGCCCATGGTCATGTTACTAAATTGCCTATGGTCATGCCAATAAATGGTCATGGTCATGTTAAAAATTCCGCCCATGGTCATGTTACTAAATTCTGCCTATGGTTTGTAAACTAAATTATGCTTATGGTCATGTTACTAAATGCCGCCCATGGTCATGTTACTAAATGCCGCCCATGGTCATGTTATTAAATGCTGCCTATGGTCATGTTACGAAATGCTGCCCATGGTCATGTTATTTAAATGCCGCCCATGGTCATGTTACGAAATGCTGCCTATGGTCATGTTACTTAAAATGCTGCCCATGGTCATGTTACAAAAATGCTGCCTATGGTCATGTTATGAAATGCCGCCTATGGTCATGTTACTAAATCCTGCCCTATGGTCATGTTAGCAAAAATGCTGCCCATGGTCATGTTACGAAATGCTGCCTTTATGGTCATGTTACGAAACGCTGCCCATGGTCATGTTAAAAAATGCTGCCCATGGTCATGTTTTCATTAAATGCTGCCCATGGTCATGTTTAATTAAATGCCGCCTATGGTCATGTTACTAAATGCTGCCTATGGTCATGTTACTAAATGCTGCCCATGGTCATAAAAGCAAAATGTTGCCTATGGTCATGTTACTAAATGCTGCCATGGTCATGTTACTAAATTCCGCCCATGGTCATGTTAAGAAATGCTGCCCATGGTCATGTTACAAAATTCTGCCCATGGTCATACAGTTACTAAATGCCGCCCATGGTCATGTTATTAAATGCTGCCTATGGTCATGTTAATAAAAATGCCCATGGTCATGTTAACGAAATGCTGCCTATGGTCATGTTATGAAACACTGCCCATGGTCATGTTACACATGAAATTCTGCATATGGTCTTGTTAGAAAATGCCGCCTATGGTCATGTTATTAAATGCTGCCCATGGTCATGTTATTAAATGCTGCCCATGGTCATGTTATGAAATGCTGTTATGGTCATGTTACAAAATGATGCCTATGGTCATGTTGCATTAAATGCTGCCCATGGTCATGTTAAAAATGCCGCCCATGGTCATGTTACTTAAATGCTGCCTTGCGGTCATGTTATTAGTAAATGCTGCCCATGGTCATGTTATGAAATTCTGCCCATGGTCATGTTACTTAAATGCCGCCTATGGTCATGTTACAAAATGCCGCCCATGGTCATGTTACGAAATGCTGCCTATGGTCATGTTAGAAAAATGCTGCCCATGGTCATGTTACAAAATGCTGCCTATGGTCATGTTACTTTAAATGCTGCCTATGGTCATGTTATGAAAATGCTGCCCATGGTCATGTTATGAAATTCTGCCTATGGTCATGTTACAAAATACTGCCTATGGTCATGTTATTTAAATGCTGCCTATGGTCATGTTACTTAAATGATGCCCATGGTCATGTTACGAAATGCCGCCTATGGTCATGTTACTAAATGCTGCCCATGGTCATGTTACATTAAATGCTGCCCATGGTCATGTTACAAAAATGCCGCCTATGGTCATGTTACAAAATGCTGCCCATGGTCATGTTACAAAATCCGCCCATGGTCATGTTACGAAATGCTGCCCATGGTCATGTTTGAAATGCGGCCCATGGTCATGTTACTAAATGCTGCCCATGGTCATGTTATGAAATGCTGCCCATGGTCATGTTACTAAATGCTGCCCATGGTCATGTTACGAATGCTGCCTATGGTCATGTTACGAAATGCTGCCCATGGTCATGTTACGAATGCTGCATATGGTCATGTTATTTAAATGCCGCCTATGGTCATGTTACTAAATGCTGCCCATGGTCATGTTACTGAAATGCCGCAAATGGTCATGTTATTAAATGCCGCCCATGGTCATGTTTATGAAATGCTGCCCATGGTCATGTTACTAAATGCCGCCCATGGTCATGTTCCAAAATGGTCATGGTCATGTTATTAAATGCTGCCCATGGTCATGTTAATAAATGCTGCCCATGGTCATGTTACTAAATGCTGCCCATGGTCATGTTATTAAATGCTGCCCATGGTCATGTTACAAAATGCTGCCTATGGTCATGTTATGATGCTGCCCATGGTCATGTTATTAAATGCTGCCTATGGTCATGTTACTAAATGCTGCCCATGGTCATGTTATTAAATGCTGCCCATGGTCATGTTATGTTTAAATGCCGCCTATGGTCATGTTACTAAATGCTGCCCATGGTCATGTTACGAAATGCTCTATGGTCATGTTATGAATATGGTCATGGTCATGTTTAAATGCTGCCTATGGTCATGTTACAAAATGCTGCCCATGGTCATGTTAATAAATGCTGCCCATGGTCATGTTACTAAATGCTGCCCATGGTCATGTTTATTTAAATTCTGCCCATGGTCATGTTATTAAATGCTGCCCATGGTCATGTTGATTAAACGCCGCCTATGGTCATGTTACTAAATGCTGCCCATGGTCATGTTACGAAATGCTGCCCATGGTCATGTTATGGAAATGCTGCCCATGGTCATGTTTTATAAATGCCGCCCATGATCATGTTACGAAATGCTGCCCATGGTCATGTTACGAAATGCTGCCTATGGTCATGTTACGAAATGCTGCCTATGATCATGTTACAAAATGCTGCACATGGTCATGTTACTAAATCGTTGCCTATGGTCATGTTGTTAAAAATGCTGCCCATGGTCATGTTACAAAATGCCGCCTATGGTCATGTTACAAAATGCTGCCCATGGTCATGTTACGAAATCCTGCCTATGGTCATGTTATTTAAATGCTGCCCATGGTCATGTTAGAAATCGCTGCCTATGGTCATGTTACATTAAATGCTGCCCATGGTCATGTTATAAAAATGCTGCCCATGGTCATGTTATTAAATGCTGCCTATGGTCATGTTACAAATGCCGCCCATGGTCATGTTACAAATGCTGCCCATGGAATGTTACTAAATGCTGCCATGGTCATGTTACGAAATGCTGCCCATGGTCATGTTACGAAATTCTGCATATGGTGGGTTACGAAATGCTGCCTATGGTCATGTTATGAAATGCTGCCCATGGTCATGTTACAAAATGCCGCCTATGGTCATGTTACAATTTAAATGCTGCCCATGGTCATGTTACTAAATGCTGCCTATGGTCATGTTACAAATACTGCCCATGGTCATGTTATGAAATGCTGCCCATGGTCATGTTACTAAAATGCTGCCCATGGTCATGTTACAAAATGCTGCCCATGGTCATGTTTGAAAATGCTGCCTATGGTCATGTTACTTAAATACTGCCCATGGTCATGTTACGAAATGCTGCCTTATGGAAAATTGCCTATGGTCATGTAATGAAATGCTGCCCATGGTCATGTTACAAAATGCTGCCTATGGTCATGTTAAGAAATGCTGCCTATGGTCATGTTACTAATGCCGCCTGCCCATGGTCATGTTATTTAAAATGCTGCCCATGGTCATGCTATTTAAATGCTGCCTATGGTCATGTTACTAAATGCTGCCCATGGTCATCTTACATTTAAATGCTGCCTTATGGTCATGTTATGAAAATGCTGCAAAATGGTCATGGTCATTACGAAATGCTGCCCATGGTCATGTTATTTAAATGCTGCCTATGGTCATGTTTAAATGCTGCCCATGGTCATGTTACACGAAATGCTGCCCATGGTCATGTTACGAAATGTGCCTATATGGTCATGTTAATAAATGCTGCCTATGGTCATGTTAGGAAATGCCGCCCATGGTCATGTTATGAAATGCTGCCTATGGTCATGTTACGAAAATGCTGCCCATGGTCATGTTACTAAATGCTGCCCCATGGTCATGTTACGAAATGCTGCCCATGGTCATGTTAATAAATGCCGCCTATGGTCATGTTACTAAAATGCTGCCCATGGTCATGTTACTAAATGCTGCCCATGGTCATGTTACAAATGCTGCCTATGGTCATGTTACTAAATGCTGCCCATGGTCATGTTTTAAAATTGCCGCCCATGGTCATGTTACGAAATGCTGCCCATGGTCATGTTTTTAAATGCTGCCTATGGTCATGTTACGAAATGCTGCCCATGGTCATGTTACAAAAATGCCGCTCCATGGTCATGTTACGAAAATGCTGCCCATGGTCATGTTACATTAAAAAAATTGCCTTATGGTCATGTTACTTAAATGCTGCCTATGGTCATGTTATTAAATGCTGCCCATGGTCATGTTATGAAATGCTGCCTATGGTCATGTTACAAAATGCTGCCTATGGTCATGTTACCAAAATGCTGCCCATGGTCATGTTACATAAATGCCGCCCATGGTCATGTTATGAAATGCTGCCTATGGTCATGTTACAAAAATGTTGCCCATGGTCATGTTATGAAATGCTGCCTATGGTCATGTTAGTTAAAATGCTGCCCATGGTCATGTTACGAAAATGCTGCCTATGGTCATGTTACAAAATGCTGCCATGGTCATGTTCATTAAATGCTGCCTATGGTCATGTTACTAAATGCTGCCTATGGTCATGTTACGAAATAAATGCTGCCTATGGTCATGTTACAAAATGCTGCCCATGGTCATGTTATTAAATGCTGCCCATGGTCATGTTATAAAATGCTGCCTATGGTCATGTTACAAAATGCTGCCTATGGTCATATTTACGAAAATGCTGCCCATGGTCATGTTACTAAATGCTGCTCATGGTCATGTTATGAAATGCTGCCCATGGTCATGTTATGAAATGCTGCCTATGGTCATGTTAATAAATGCTGCCCATGGTCATGTTTTTAAATGCCGCCTATGGTCATGTTATTAAAATGCCGCCTATGGTCATGTTACTAAATGCCGCCTATGGTCATGTTACGAAATGCTGCCCATGGTCATATTTAAATGCTGGTTATGGTCATGTTACTAAATGCTGCCCATGGTCATGTTACTGAAATGCCGCCCATGGTCATGTTACTAAATGCTGCCCATGGTCATGTTACTAAATGCGAATCTGGTCATGGTCATAATGCCGCCCATTATAAATGCTGCCCATGGTCATGTTATAAAATGCCGCCCCATGGTCATGTTAGGGAAATGCTGCCCATGGTCATGTTTGAAATGCTGCCTATGGTCATGTTATTTTAAATGCCGCCTATGGTCATGTTACTTAAATGCCGCCCATGGTCATAGTTACTTAAATGCTGCCCATGGTCATGTTTCTTAAATGCTGCATATGGTCATTTAAAAAATGCCGCCCATGGTCATGTTACGAAATGCTGCCCATGGTCATGTTACGAATGCTGCCTATGGTCATGTTAAAATGCTGCCCATGGTCATGTTACATTAAATGCTGCCCATGGTCATGTTATTTTAAATGCTGCCCATGGTCATGTTATGAAATGCTGCCTATGGTCATGTTACTAGATACTGCCTATGGTCATGGCCCATGGTCATAGTTATTAAATGCTGCCTATGGTCATGTTAAAAACACTGCCTATGGTCATGTTACAAAATGCTGCCCATGGTCATGTTAGGAAATGCCGCCTATGGTCATGTTACTAAATGCTGCCCATGGTCATGTTAGAAAATGCTGCCCATGGTGGAATGTTATGAAATGCCGCCCATGGTCATGTTTTGAAAAAAATGGTCATGTTATATGGTCATGTTAGTAAATGCCGCCCATGGTCATGTTATGAAATGCTGCCCATGGTCATGTTAATTAAATGCTGCCCATGGTCATGTTAACGAAATGCTGCCCATGGTCATGTTATTAAAACGCCGCCCATGGTCATGTTATTAAATGCTGCCTATGGTCATGTTATTAAATGCTGCTCCATGGTCATGTTAATGAAATGAGCGCCTATGGTCATGTTACTAAATGCTGCCTATGGTCATGTTAAAAATAAATGCCCATGGTCATGTTATGAAATGCTGCCCATGGTCATGTTTGATTAAATTGCCCATGGTCATATAACAAAAAATGCTGCCCATGGTCATGTTACTTAAATGCTGCCCATGGTCATGTTACGAAAATACCGCCTATGGTCATAAAGATTACTGAATGCTGCCCATGGTCATGTTAATTTAAATGCTGCCCATGGTCATGCCATGAAATGCCGCCCATGGTCATGTTACTTAAATGCTGCCTATGGTCATTTTGTATTTTAAATGCTGCCTATGGTCATGTTACGAAATGCTGCCTATGGTCATGTTATTAAATGCTGCCCTATGGTCATGTTAAAAAATGCTGCCCATGGTCATGTTACTAAATGCTGCCTATGGTCATGTTACAAAATGCTGCCCATGGTCATGTTACTAAATGCTGCCTATGGTCATGTTACAAAATGCTGCCCATGGTCATGTTACTAAATGCCGCCTATGGTCATGCCATTTAAATGCTGCCCATGGTCATGTTACTAAATGCTGCCTATGGTCATGTTATTTAAATGCTGCCCATGGTCATGTTATTTAAATGCTGCCCATGGTCATGTTAATTAAATGCTGCCCATGGTCATGCAGGAAAATTGCCCATGGTCATGTTTAAAAATGCTGCCCATGGTCATGTTATAAATGATGCCTATGGTCATTTTATTTAAATGCTGCCCATGGTCATGTTAATTAAATGCTGCCCATGGTCATGTTACTAAAATGCTGCCCATGGTCATGTTACTAAACGCTGCCCATGGTCATGTTACAAAATGCTGCCCATGGTCATGTTACTAAATGCTGCCCATGGTCATGTTACAAAATGCTGCCTATGGTCATGTTATTGAAATGCTGCCCATGGTCATGTTATTTAAATGCTGCCTATGGTCATGTTACTAAATGCTGCCCATGGTCATGTTACAAAATGCCGTTTATGGTCATGTTACTTAAATGCTGCCCATGGTCATGTTTTAAAATGCCGCCCATGGTCATGTTACGAAATGCCGCCCATGGTCATGTTACTAAATGCTGCCCTATGGTCATGTTACAAAATGCTGCCTATGGTCATGTTTTTGAAATGCCGCCCATGGTCATGTTATGAAATGCTGCCTATGGTCATGTTATTCAAAATGCCGCCCATGGTCATGTTAGAAAATGCTGCCTATGGTCATGTTACTTGAAATGCCGCCCATGGTCATGTTACTAAATGCCGCCCATGGTCATGTTACTAAATGCTGCCTATGGTCATGTTACTAAATGCTGCCATGGTCATGCCATTTAAATGCTGCCCATGGTCATGTTACTAAATGCTGCCCATGGTCATGTTATTAAATCGCCGCCCATGGTCATGTTACAAAATGCTGCCTATGGTCATGTTATGAAATGCTGCCTATGGTCATGTTAAGAAATGCTGCCCATGGTCATGTTTAGAAATGCTGCCCATGGTCATGTTATTAAATGCTGCCCATGGTCATGTTATTAAATGCTGCCCATGGTCATGTTATGAAATGCTGCCCATGGTCATGTTATTTAAATGCTGCCCATGGTCATGTTATTGATTTAAATGCTGCCTATGGTCATGTTAATAAATGCTGCCTATGGTCATGTTACTAAATGCTGCCCATGGTCATGTTACTAAATGCTGCCCATGGTCATGTTACTAAATGCTGCCCATGGTCATGTTACAAAATGCTGCCCATGGTCATGTTTCATGTAAATGCTGCCCATGGTCATGTTACTTAAATGCTGCCCATGGTCATGTTACGAAATGCTGCCTATGGTCATGTTACAAAATGCTGCCCATGGTCATGTTACTTAAATGCTGCCCATGGTCATGTTACAAAATGCTGCCTATGGTCATGTTATTAAACGCTGCCCATGGTCATGTTACTAAATGCTGCCTATGGTCATAAACATTTAAATGCTGCCTATGGTCATGTTATGAAATGCTGCCTATGGTCATGTTAATTAAATGCTGCCTATGGTCATGTTAACTTAAATGCTGCCCATGGTCATGTTTAAAAATGCCGCCCATGGTCATGTTTACTTAAATGCTGCCCATGGTCATGTTACAAAATGCTGCCCATGGTCATGTTACCAAAATGCTGCCCATGGTCATGTTAGAAATGCCTGCCCATGGTCATGTTATGAAATGCTGCCTATGGTCATGTTACAAAATGTTGCCCATGGTCATGTTACGAAATGCCGCCTATGGTCATGTTAAGAAATGCTGCCCATGGTCATGTTACTAAATGCTGCCTATGGTCATGTTACAAAATGCTGCCCATGGTCATGTTTAAATGCTGCCCATGGTCATGTTACTAAATGCTGCCTATGGTCATGTTACTAAATGATGCCTATGGTCATGTTACAAAATGCTGCCCATGGTCATGTTATTTAAATGCTGCCCATGGTCATGTTTAAAATGCTGCCTATGGTCATGTTACTAAATGCTGCCCATGGGTCATGGTCATGTAATGAAATGCCGCCTATGGTCATGTTATGAAAATAAACGCTGCCCATGGTCATGTTACAAATCTGCTGCCCATGGTCATGTTACTAAATGCTGCCCATGGTCATGTTTAATAAATGCTGCCCATGGTCATGTTAATTAAATGCTGCCCATGGTCATGTTTAAAAATGCCGCCCATGGTCATGTTATGATAAAAATGCTGCCTATGGTCATGTTAGAAAATGCTGCCCATGGTCATGTTACTAAATTCTGCCTATGGTCATGTTACACAAAATGCTGCCCATGGTCATGTTATGAAATGCTGCCTATGGTCATGTTACTAAATGCTGCCTATGGTCATGTTACAAAATGCTGCCCATGGTCATGTTATTGAAATGCTGCCTATGGTCATGTTACTAAATGCTGCCTATGGTCATGTTACCATGGTCATGAATGTTAAATGCTGCCCATGGTCATGTTACAAAATGCTGCCTATGGTCATGTTATTTAAATGCCGCCCATGGTCATGTTAATGAAATGCCTGCCTATGGTCATGTTACTAAATGCTGCCTATGGTCATGTTACCAAATGCTGCCCATGGTCATGTTAGAAAATGCCTGCCTATGGTCATGTTTTAAATGCTGCCCATGGTCATGTTACAAAATGCTGCCCATGGTCATGCTACAAATGCTGCCCATGGTCATGTTAGAAAATGCTGCCTATGGTCATACATTAAATGCTGCCTATGGTCATGTTTTAATAAATGCCGCCCATGGTCATGTTACGAAAATGCTGCCTATGGTCATGTTACTAAATGCCGCCTATATGGTCATGTTACATCGCTAAAAATGCTGCCTATGGTCATGTTATTAAATGCTGCCCATGGTCATGTTACTAAATGCTGCTACCCATGGTCATGTTATTTAAATGCTGCCTATGGTCATGTTATTAAATGCCGCCCATGGTCATGTTTTATGAAATGCTGCCTATGGTCATGTTACTAAATGCTGCCTATGGTCATGTTATTAAAATGCTGCCCATGGTCATGTTATTTAAATGCTGCCCATGGTCATGTTACATTTAAATGCTGCCTATGGTCATGTTACTTAAATGCTGCCCATGGTCATGTTATTAAATGCTGCCCATGGTCATGTTACGAAAATTCGCCCATGGTCATGTTAAAAAAATGCCCATGGTCATGTTACGAAATGCTGCCCATGGTCATCAAAAAATTGCCGCCCATGGTCATGTTAGAAAATGCCGCCCATGGTCATGTTACGAAATGCTGCCCATGGTCATCTGAAATGCCGCCCATGGTCATGTTAAAAAACCCGCCCATGGTCATGTTACAAAAATGCTGCCCATGGTCATGTTACTAAATGCTGCCTATGGTCATGTTAAAAATGCTGCCCATGGTCATGTTATTTTAAATGCTGCCTATGGTCATGTTATTTAAATGCTGCCCATGGTCATGTTACAAATTGCTGCCCATGGTCATGTTATTTAAATGCTGCCCATGGTCATGTTACTAAATGCTGCCTATGGTCATGTTATTTAAATGCCGAATATGGTCATGTTACAAATGCTGCCCATGGTCATGTTAGAAATGCTGCCCATGGTCATGTTACGAAAATGCTGCCCATGGTCATACATTTTAAATGCTGCCCATATGGTCACACGAAATGCTGCCCATGGTCATGTTACAAAATGCCGCCCATGGTCATGTTGGAAAATGCTGCTTTTATGGTCATGTTATGAAATGCTGCCTATGGTCATGTTACAAAATGCCGCCTATGGTCATTTTACTAAAATGCCGCCATGGTCATGTTACTAAATGCTGCCCATGGTCATGTTACTAAATGCTGCCCATGGTCATGTTACTGGAAATGCTGCCTATGGTCATGTTATAGTGCCGCCTATGGTCATGTTACGAAATGCTGCCCATGGTCATAGTTTGAAATGCTGCCTATGGTCATGTTACAAAATGCTGCCTATGGTCATGTTACTAAATGCTGCCCATGGTCATGTTTACGAAAATGCTGCCTATGGTCATGTTATTAAATGCCGCCCATGGTCATGTTATTAAATGCTGCCTATGGTCATGTTACAAAATGCTGCCCATGGTCATGTTATTAAATGCCGCCCATGGTCATGTTACATTAAATGCTGCCCATGGTCATGTTAAAAAATGCTGCCCATGGTCATGTTACAAAATGCCGCCTATGGTCATCTTACGAAATGCTGCCCATGGTGGTCATGTTACAAAATTCCACCCATGGTCATGTTATTGAAACGCTGCCCATGGTCATGTTACTGAAATGCTGCCCATGGTCATGTTACTAAATGCTGCCCATGGTCATGTTACTAAATGCTGAATTATGGTCATGTTAATTTAAATGCTGCCCATGGTCATGTTACTAAATGCTGCTGCCTATGGTCATGTTACAAAATGCTGCCCATGGTCATGTTACTTAAATGTTGCCCATGGTCATGTTACGAAATGCTGCCCATGGTCATGTTACAAAATGCTGCCTATGGTCATGTTACAAAATGCTGCCCATGGTCATGTTATTTAAATGCTGCTTATGGTCATGTTAGAAAATGCTGCCCATGGTCATGTTATTTAAATGCTGCCCATGGTCATGCATTAAATGCTGCCCATGGTCATGTTATGAAATGCTGCCCATGGTCATGTTACTAAATGCCGCCCATGGTCATGTTACAAAATGCCGCCCATGGTCATGTTATGAAAATGCTGCCCATGGTCATGTTAATAAATGCTGCCCATGGTCATGTTACAAAAATAGTGCCCATGGTCATGTTACTAAATGCTGCCTATGGTCATGTTACTAAATGCTGCCCATGGTCATGTTACTTAAATGCCGCCCATGGTCATGTTATTTAAATGCCGCCCATGGTCATGTTACTAAATGCCGCCCATGGTCATGTCATTTAAATGCTGCCTATGGTCATGTTACGAAAATGCTGCCTATGGTCATGTTATTTAAATGCTGCCCATGGTCATGTTATTAAATGCCGCCTATGGTCATGTTATAAAATGCTGCCTATGGTCATGTCGCATTAAATGCTGCCCATGGTCATGTTACTTAAATGCCGCCCATGGTCATTACAAAAAATCGCCATTGAAATGCTGCCTATGGTCATGTTACTAAATGATGCCTATGGTCATGTTACTAAATGCCGCCTATGGTCATAAATGAAAATGCTGACCATGGTCATGTTTAAATGCTGCACATGGTCATGTTCATGAAATGCCGCCATGGTCATGTTAATAAAATGCTGCCCATGGTCATGTTATTAAATTGCCCATGGTCATTTTATGAAATGCTGCCTATGGTCATGTTAATAAATGCTGCCTATGGTCATGTTACAAAATGCTGCCCATGGTCATGTTACTAAAATGCTGCATATGGTCATGTTTAATTAAATGCTGCCCATGGTCATGTTATGAAATGCCGCCTATGGTCATGTTATTAAATGCTGCCCATGGTCATGTTTAAATGCTGCCCATGGAATAGTATTAAATGCTGCCCATGGTCATGTTACAAAATGCTGCCCATGGTCATGTTACGAAATGCTGCCCATGGTCATGTTACTAAATGCTGCCCATGGTCATGTTAAAAATGCTGCCCATGGTCATGTTACTTAAATGCTGCCCATGGTCATGTTACGAAATGATGCCATTGGTCATGTTACTTAAATGCAGCCTATGGTCATGTTACGAAATGCTGAATATGGTCATGTTGTTTCTAAATGCTGCCCATGGTCATGTTACAAAATCTGCCTATGGTCATGTTACTAAATGCTGCCCATGGTCATGTTTTTAAATGCCGCCTATGGTCATGTTAAAAATCGCTGCCCATGGTCATGTTACTAAAATTCTGCCCATGGTCATGTTACAAAATGCTGCCTATGGTCATGTTACAAAACGCTGCCCATGGTCATGTTACAAAATGCTGCCCATGGTCATGTTACTAAATGCTGCCATATGGTCATGTTAGAAAATGCCGCCTATGGTCATGTTATTAAATGCTGCCCATGGTCATGTTTAAAAATGCTGCCCATGGTCATGTTACAAAATGCTGCCTATGGTCATGTTACATTAAATGCTGCCTATGGTCATGTTTAAAAATGCCCATGGTCCATAAAATGCTGCCCATGGTCATGTTTAATTAAATGCCGCCCATGGTCATGTTATTAAATGCCGCCCATGGTCATGTTACGAAATGCTGCCTATGGTCATATGTTACAAAATGCTGCCCATGGTCATGTTAGAAAAATGCTGCCCATGGTCATGTTAAAATGCTGCCCATGGTCATGTTTTTGAAATGCTGCCTATGGTCATGTTACAAAATGCTGCCTATGGTCATGTTACTAAATGCCGCCTATGGTCATGTTACGAAAAACGCCGCCTATGGTCATGTTACTAAATGCTGCTTTATGGTCATGTTACTAAATGCTGCCCATGGTCATGTTACGAAATGCTGCCCATGGTCATGTTAAAAATGCCTGCCTATGGTCATGTTAATTAAATGCTGCCCATGGTCATGTTATTTAAATGCTGCCCATGGTCATGTTATAAAATGTTGCCTATGGTCATGTTACATAAAATGCTGCCCATGGTCATGTTACTAAACGCTGCCTATGGTCATGTTATGAAATGCTGCCCATGGTCATGTTACATTAAATGTTGCCCATGGTCATGTTACAAAAATGCCTGCCTGGCTATGTTATAAAATGCTGCCCATGGTCATACATTAAATGCTGCCCATGGTCATGTTATGAAACGCTGCCCATGGTCATGTTAGAAATGCTGCCCATGGTCATGCAGTAGCTTAAATGCTGCCTATGGTCATGTTAGAAAATGCTGCCCATGGTCATGTTTTGAAATGCTGCCTATGGTCATGTTACTAAATGCTGCCTATGGTCATGTTACAAAAATGCCGCCCATGGTCATGTTTTAAAATGCTGCCTATGGTCATGTTACAAAATGCCGCCCATGGTCATCTTAAAAAAATGCTGCCCATGGTCATGTTAAAAAATGCTGCCTTATGGTCATGCACCACATTAAATGCTGCCCATGGTCATGTTAAGAAATGCCGCCTATGGTCATGTTACAAAATTTTGCATATGGTCATGTTACGAAATTCTGCCTATGGTCATGTTATTAAATGCTGCCCATGGTCATGGGGGGAAATGCTGCCCATGGTCATGTACATTTAAATGCTGCCCATGGTCATGTTTATTTAAATGCTGCCTATGGTCATGCCTGTTTAAACGCTGCCCATGGTCATGTTACAAAAATGCTGCCCATGGTGGTTAAAATGCCGCCTATGGTCATGGCCATTAAATGCTAATGGTCATGTTACAAAATGCTGCCTATGGTCATGTTATAAAATACTGCCTATGGTCATGTTACGAAATGCTGCCTATGGTCATTTACTAAAAATGCTGCCCATGGTCATGTTACTAAATGCTGCCCATGGTCATTTAATGAATGCTGCCCATGGTCATGTTATTAAATGCTGCCTATGGTCATGTTACTAAATGCTGCCCATGGTCATGTTACTTAAATGCTGCCCATGGTCATGTTACATTTAAATGCTGCCCATGGTCATGTTATTAAAATGCCGCCCATGGTCATGTTACTAAATGCTGCCCATGGTCATGTTACAAAATGCTGCCTATGGTCATGTGGTTAAATGCTGCCCATGGTCATGTTAAGAAATGCTGCCTATGGTCATGTTAAGAAATGCTGCCCTATGGTCATGTTACTAAATGCTGCCCATGGTCATGTTACAAAATGCTGCCCATGGTCATGTTACAAAATGCTGCCTATGGTCATGTTATGTGGGGCCTTATGGTCATGTGCCAAAAATGCTGCCCATGGTCATGTTACAAAATGCTGCCCATGGTCATGTTACAAAATGCTGCCCATGGTCATGTTAGAAAATGCTGCCTATGGTCATGTTACGAAATGCTGCCTATGGTCATGTTATGAAATGCTGCCCATGGTCATGTTACTAAATGCTGCCTATGGTCATGTTACAAAATTGCCCATGGTCATGTTACGAAATGCTGCCCATGGTCATGTTATTAAATGCCGCCTATGGTCATGAGCTATGAAATGCTGCCTATGGTCATGTTACAAAAATGCCGCCCATGGTCATGTTAAAAATGCTGCCTATGGTCATGTTAAAAAATGCTGCCTATGGTCATGTTTTAAATGCTGCCCATGGTCATGTTACGAAATGCTGCCCATGGTCATGTTATTTAAATGCTGCCCATGGTCATGTTACGAAATGCTGCCCATGGTCATGTTACAAAATGCTGTCCATGGTCATGTTACTAAAAATGCTGCCCATGGTCATCGCTGAAAATGCTGCCCATGGTCATGTTAGAAAATGCTGCCCATGGTCATGTTAGCTAAATGCTGCCCATGGTCATGTTAGAAATGCTGCCTATGGTCATGTTACGTAAACGCCGCCCATGGTCATGTTTTTAAATGCTGCCCATGGTCATGTTAGAAAACGCTGCCTATGGTCATGTTACTAAATGCTGCCCATGGTCATGTAAAATTAAATGCCGCCCATGGTCATGGTCATGTTAAAATGCTGCCCATGGTCATGTTACTAAATGCTGCCCATGGTCATGCATGAAATGCTGATGGAATGTTACTAAATGGTCATGTTAAGAAATGCCGCCTATGGTCATGTTACAAAACGCTGCCCATGGTCATGTTAAGAAACGCTGCCCATGGTCATGTTACGAAATGCTGCCTATGGTCATGTTAATAAATGCTGCCCATGGTCATGTTACAAAATGCCTGCCTATGGTCATGTTACGAAAATGCCGCCCATGGTCATGTTACAAAATAAATGCCGCCCATGGTCATGTTTACGAAATGCTGCCCATGGTCATGTTGTTATAAATGCTGCCCATGGTCATGTTACATTTAAATGCTGCCCATGGTCATGTTAATAAATGCTGCCCATGGTCATGTTACGAAATGCTGCCCATGGTCATGTTACAAAATGCCGCCCATGGTCATGTTACAAAATGCTGCCCATGGTCATGTTATTAAATGCTGCCCATGGTCATGTTATTTAAATGCTGCCTATGGTCATGTTACTTAAATGCTGCACATGGTCATGTTACTTAAATTTGCCTATGGTCATGTTAGAAAATGCTGGTCATGGTCATGTTTTTAAATGCTGCCCATGGTCATGTTATTTAAATGCCGCCCATGGTCATGTTATGAAATGCTGCCCATGGTCATGTTATAAAATGCTGCCCATGGTCATGTTACGAAATGCTGCCCATGGTTATCTCATGTTATGAAATGCTGCCTATGGTCATGTTACTAAATGCTGCACATGGTCATGTTACAAAATGCTGCCCATGGTCATGTTACTAAATGCTGCCCATGGTCATGTTACATAAATGCTGCCTATGGTCATGTTACTAAATGCCGCCCATGGTCATGTTAATAAATGCTGCCTATGGTCATGTTACAAAAAATGCCGCCCATGGTCATGTTACAAAATGCTGCCTATGGTCATGTTGAAAATGCCGCCTATGGTCATGTTACTAAATGCCGCCCATGGTCATGTTATTTAAATGCTGCCCATGGTCATGTTACGTAAATGCCGCCTATGGTCATGTTACAAAATGCTGCCCATGGTCATGTTACTAAATGCCGCCCATGGTCATGTTACTAAATGCTGCCCATGGTCATGTTACAAAAATGCTGCCTATGGTCATGTTATGAAATGCTGCCCATGGTCATGTTACAAAATGCCTGCCCATGGTCATGTTACGAAATGCTGCATATGGTCATGTTACTAAATGCTGCCCATGGTCATGTTATTTAAATGCTGCCTATGGTCATGTTACTAAATGCTGCCTATGGTCATGTTAGAAATGCTGCCCATGGTCATGTTACAAAAAAATGCTGCCCATGGTCATGTTATTAAATGCTGCCTATGGTCATGTTAATGAAATGCTGCCCATGGTCATGTTATGAAATGCTGCCCTATGGTCATGTTACAAAATCCCTGCCCATGGTCATGTGCTGAAATGCTGCCTATGGTCATGTTATAAATGCTGCCCATGGTCATGTGCCATTAAATGCTGCCCATGGTCATGTTACTTAAATGCTGCCCATGGTCATGTTATTAAATGCCGCCTATGGTCATGTTACAAAATGCCGCCCATGGTCATGTTACTAAATGCTGCCTATGGTCATGTTACAAAATGCCGCCTATGGTCATGTTATAAACGCTGCCCATGGTCATGTTACCAAATGCTGCCCATGGTCATGTTAAGAAATGCTGCCCATGGTCATGTTTTTAAATGCTGCCTATGGTCATGTTATTTAAATGCTGCCCATGGTCATGTTAATAAAACCTGCCATGGTCATGTTACAAAATGCTGCCTATGGTCATGTTACAAAATGCTGTATTATGGTCATGTTTTTTAAATGCTGCCCATGGTCATGTAGATTTAAATGCTGCCCATGGTCATGTTACGAAAAATGCTGCCCATGGTCATGTTATTAAATGCTGCCCATGGTCATGTTACAAAAAATGCTGCCCATGGTCATGTTATGAAATGCTGCCCATGGTCATGTTACTAAATGCTGCCCATGGTCATGTTACGAAATGCTGCCCATGGTCATGTTATTTAAAACGCTGCCCATGGTCATGTTACGAAAATGCCGCCCATGGTCATGTTAAAATGCTGCCCATGGTCATGTTACTAAATGCTGCCCATGGTCATGTTACTAAATGCCGCCCATGGTCATGTTATTTAATGCTGCCCATGGTCATGTTACGAAAATGCTGCCTTTATGGTCATCTATTCACAAAATGCTGCCCATGGTCATGTTATGAAAAATGCTGCCCATGGTCATGTTACAAATAAATGCTGCCCATGGTCATGTTATTAAAAAAATGCTGCCTATGGTCATGTTAAGAAATGCTGCCCATGGTCATGTTATTAAAATGCCGCCCATGGTCATGTTACAAAATGCCGCCCATGGTCATGTTATGAAATGCTGCCTATGGTCATGTTACTAAATGCTGCCTATGGTCATGTTACAAAATGCTGCCCATGGTCATGTTATTAAATGCTGCCCATGGTCATGTTATTTAAATGCTGCCTATGGTCATGTTACGAAAAATGCTGCCCATGGTCATGTTACTAAATGCTGCCCATGGTCATGTTAAAAAATGCTGCCTATGGTCATGTTTGAAATGCTGCCCATGGTCATGTTATTAAATGCTGCCCATGGTCATGTTATTTAAATGCTGCCTATGGTCATGTCCATTAAATGCCGCCCATGGTCATGTTACTAAATGCTGCCCATGGTCATGTTACTTAAATGCTGCCCATGGTCATGTTACTCACTAAATGCTGCCCATGGTCATGTTACAAATCGCCGCCCATGGTCATGTTTTCAAAATGCCGCCCATGGTCATGTTAAATGCTGCCCATGGTCATGTTACTTAAATGCCGCCCATGGTCATGTTACTTAAATGCTGCCCATGGTCATGTTACGAAATGCTGCCTATGGTCATGTTATGAAATGCCGCCCATGGTCATGTTATTAAATGCTGCCCATGGTCATGTTTAAATGCCGCCCATGGTCATGTTATGAAATGCTGCCTATGGTCATGTTACTAAATGCTGCCCATGGTCATGTTATTAAATGCTGCCTATGGTCATGTTATTTTAAATGCTGCCCATGGTCATGTTAACTAAATGCTGCCCATGGTCATGTTATTAAATGCTGCCTATGGTCATGTTACAAAAATGCCTATGGTCATGTTATTTAAAATGCCGCCTATGGTCATGTTACTAAATGCTGCCCATGGTCATGTTATAAAAAATGCCGCCCATGGTCATGTTACTAAACGCTGCCCATGGTCATGTTTTAATTAAATGCTGCCCATGGTCATGTTTTTAAATTCCGCCTATGGTCATGTTATAAAAAATGCCGCCTATGGTCATGTTATTTAAATGCTGCCCATGGTCATGTTTTATGAAATGCTGCCTATGGTCATGTTACTTAAATGCTGCCTATGGTCATGTTACAAAAATGCTGCCCATGGTCATGTTGGTCATTTAATGCTGCGCCTATGGTCATGTTACAAAAATGCTGCCCATGGTCATGTTACTTAAATGCCGCCCATGGTCATGTTACATAAACCGCTGCCCATGGTCATGTTACTAAAATGCTGCCATATTGTCATGGTCATGTTACCACGAAATGCTGCCCATGGTCATGTTACTAAATGCTGCCCATGGTCATGTTATTAAATGCTGCCTATGGTCATGTTACTAAAACGCTGCCCATGGTCATGTTATTTAACACGCTGCCCATGGTCATGTTATAAATGCTGCCCATGGTCATGTTATTTTAAATGCTGCCTATGGTCATGTTATTTAAATGCTGCCCATGGTCATGTTAATAAATGCTGCCCATGGTCATGTTACTGAAATGCTGCCCATGGTCACCTTAAATGCTGCCCATGGTCATGTTTTTAAATGCTGCCCATGGTCATGTTACTAAATGCTGCCTATGGTCATGTTACAAAATGCCGCCCATGGTCATGTTATTTTAAATGCTGCCTATGGTCATGTTACATTAAATGCTGCCCATGGTCATGTTACGAAAATGCTGCCCATGGTCATGTTACGAAAATCGCTGCCCATGGTCATGTTAAATGCTGCATATGGTCATGTTGCATTTAAATGCTGCCCATGGTCATGTTATGAATGCTGCCCATGGTCATGTTATTTAAATGCTGCCCATGGTCATGCGATTAAATGCTGCCCATGGTCATGTTAACAAAAATGCTGCCCATGGTCATGTTATCACTAAATGCTGCCTATGGTCATGTTAGAAAAATGCTGCCCATGGTGCATGTTAATGTTAAATGCTGCCTATGGTCATGTTAAAAAATGCTGCCCATGGTCATGTTAAATGCTGCCCATGGTCATGTTACTAAATGCTGCCCATGGTCATGTTACATTAAATGCTGCCTATGGTCATGTTACTAAATGCTGCCCATGGTCATGTTACTAAATGCTGCCCATGGTCATGTTACAAATGCTGCCTATGGTCATGTTACTTAAATGCTGCCCATGGTCATGTTATTAAATGCTGCCCATGGTCATGTTACATAAATGCTGCCCATGGTCATGTTATTGAAATGCTGCCTATGGTCATAAAAAAAATGCTGCCCATGGTCATGTTACTGAAATGCTGCCCATGGTCATGTTACGAAAATGCCGCCCATGGTCATGTTCAAATGCTGCCTATGGTCATGTTAATAAATGCTGCCCATGGTCATGTTATTAAAATGCTGCCCATGGTCATGTTAGAAAATGCTGCCCATGGTCATGTTAGAAAATGCTGCCCATGGTCATGTTACAAAATGCTGCCCATGGTCATGTTATTAAATGCTGCCCATGGTCATGTTATTTAAATGCTGCCCATGGTCATGTTATAAATGCCGCCCATGGTCATGTTACACGAATGCTGCCCATGGTCATGTTACTAAATGCTGCCTATGGTCATGTTAATTAAATGCTGCCCATGGTCATGTTGAAATGCTGCCCATGGTCATGTTACAAAAATCTGCCCATGGTCATGTTACTAAATGCTGCCCATGGTCATTTGTCCGAAAATGCTGCCATGGTCATGTTACAAAATGCTGCCCATGGTCATGTTACTAAATGCTGCCCATGGTCATGTTATTAAATGCTGCCCATGGTCATGTTACTAAATGCCGCCTATGGTCATGTTACAAAATGCTGCCCATGGTCATGTTATAAAAATGCTGCCCATGGTCATGTTAGAAAAATGCTGCCCTATGGTCATGTTACTAAATGCTGCCCTATGGTCATGTTAAAAATGCTGCCCATGGTCATGTTATTAAATGCTGCCTATGGTCATGTTACAAAAATGCTGCCCATGGTCATGTTACAAAATGCTGCCCATGGTCATGTTACGAAATGCCGCCCATGGTCATGTTATGAAATGCTGCCTATGGTCATGTTACAAAAATGTGCCTATGGTCATGTTATTAAATGCTGCCTATGGTCATGTTACTAAATGCTGCCTTATGGTCATGTTACAAAATGCTGCCTATGGTCATGTTACTTAAATGCTGCCTATGGTCATGTTATTTAAATGCTGCCTATGGTCATGTTACTAAATGCCGCCCATGGTCATGTTACTAAATGCTGCCCATGGTCATGTTACAAAAATGCTGCCCATGGTCATGTTATTAAATGCTGCCCATGGTCATGTTACTAAATGCCGCCCATGGTCATGTTTTTGAATGCCGCCCATGGTCATTTTTTAAATGCTTGCCTATGGTCATGTTACTAAATGCTGCCCATGGTCATGTTAGAAAATGCTGCCCATGGTCATGTTACTAAATGCTGCCTATGGTCATGTTACGAAATGCTGCCCATGGTCATGTTACGAAAATGCCGCCCATGGTCATGTTACTAAACGCTGCCTATGGTCATGTTAAAAATGCTGCCCATGGTCATGTTACTTAAATGCTGCCCATGGTCATGTTACTAAATGCTGAATTATGGTCATGTTCTTTAAATGCTGCCCATGGTCGAAAGCAAAATGCTGCCCATGGTCATGTTACTGAAATGCTGCCTATGGTCATGTTACTAAATGCTGCCCATGGTCATGTTACTAAACGCTGCCCATGGTCATGTCCATGAAATTGGTCATGGTCATGTTAAAAATGCTGCCCATGGTCATGTTATGTTAAATGCTGCCCATGGTCATGTTTGAATGAAATGATGCCCATGGTCATGTTACTTAAATGCTGCCTATGGTCATGTTACAAAAAAATGCCTGCCTATGGTCATGTTATTAAATGCTGCCCATGGTCATGTTACGGAAATGCTGCCCATGGTCATGTTACTAAAATGCTGCCTATGGTCATGTTACAAAATGCTGCCCATGGTCATGTTACAAAAATGCCGCCTATGGTCATGTTACTTAAATGCTGCCCATGGTCATGTTACAAAATGCTGCCTATGGTCATGTTATGAAATGCCGCCCATGGTCATGTTAACGCTGCCTATGGTCATAGCAATTGAATGCTGCCCATGGTCATGTTACTAAATGCTGCCTTTGGTCATGTTACAAAAAAATGTTGCCCATGGTCATAGCATTTAAATGCCGCCCATGGTCATGTTATTTAAATGCTGCCTATGGTCATGTTACTAAATGCCGCCCATGGTCATGTTTGAAATGCTGCCTATGGTCATGTTATGAAATGCTGCCTATGGTCATCTTATTTAAATGCTGCCCATGGTCATACTTACAAAATGCTGCCCATGAAAAATGCTGCCCATGGTCATGTTACTAAATGCTGCCTATGGTCATGTTATGAAATGCTGCCCTATGGTCATGTTACGAAATGCTGCCCATGGTCATGTTACGAAATGCCGCCTATGGTCATGTTAGAAAATGCTGCCTATGGTCATGTTACATTTTAAATGCTGCCCATGGTCATGTTACTGAAACGCTGCCTATGGTCATGTTACTAAAATGCCGCCCATGGTCATGTTTACGAAAATGCTGCCTATGGTCATGTTACATTAAATGCTGCCTATGGTCATGTTAATTTAAATGCTGCCCATGGTCATGTTACTAAATGCCGCCCATGGTCATGTTACTAAAACGCTGGCTATGGTCATGTTAATTAAATGCTGCCCATGGTAATGTTGATAAAATGCCGCCCATGGTCATGTTATAAAAATGCCGCCCATGGTCATGTTATTAAATGCCGCCCATGGTCATGTTACATTAATGCCTGCCCATGGTCATGTTACGAAATGCCGCCCATGGTCATGTTACAAAATGCTGCCTATGGTCATGTTACTAAATGCCGCCCATGGTCATGTTACATTAAATGCTGCCCATGGTCATGTTACTGCAAAAATGCCGCCCATGGTCATGTTAAAAATGCTGAATATGGTCATGCCATAAAATGCTGCCCATGGTCATGTTACGAAATGCTGCCTATGGTCATGTTTATGAAATGCTGCCTATGGTCATGTTACGAAAATGCCGCCCATGGTCATGTTAGGGAAATGCTGCCTATGGTCATGGTCATGTTACGAATTAAATGCTTGCCCATGGTCATGTTACATTAAATGCTGCCCATGGTCATGTTTTAAATGCTGCCCATGGTCATGTTATTGAAATGCTGCCCATGGTCATGTTACAAAATGCTGCCTATGGTCATGTTAATAAATGCTGCCCATGGTCATGTTACTAAATCGCCGCCCATGGTCATGTTACTGAATGCTGCCCATGGTCATGTTACATTAACCGCTGCCCATGGTCATGTTACATTAAATGCTGCCTATGGTCATGTTAATTAAATGCTGCCTATGGTCATGTTGCCGCCCATGGTCATGTTAAATGCTGCCCATGGTCATGTTACTAAAACGCTGCCCATGGTCATGTTACTAAATGCTGCCTATGGTCATGTTACAAAATGCCGCCTATGGTCATGCGTTAAATGCTGCCCATGGTCATGTTACATTAAATGCTGCCTATGGTCATGTTATGAAATGCTGCCTATGGTCATGTTACAAAATGCTGCCTATGGTCATGTTCATAAATGCTGCCCATGGTCATGTTACTTAAATGCTGCCTATGGTCATGTTACAAAAAATGCTGCCCATGGTCATGTTACAAAAATGCTGCCTATGGTCATGTTACTAAATGCTGCCCATGGTCATGTTACAAAAATCTCCGCCTATGGTCATGTTACGAAATGCTGCCCATGGTCGGTCATAAAAAAAAATGCTGCCCATGGTCATGTTACAAAATGCTGCCCATGGTCATGTTACGAAATGCTGCCTATGGTCATGTTACTTAAATGCTGCCTATGGTCATGTTAATTAAATGCTGCCCATGGTCATGTTACAAAAATGCTGCCCATGGTCATGTTAATAAATGCTGGCTCCATGGTCATGTTACGAAAATGCTGCCCATGGTCATGTTACTAAATGCTGCCCATGGTCATGTTATTTAAATGCTGCCCATGGTCATGTTATGAAATGCTGCCCATGGTCATGTTAATAAAATGCTGCCCATGGTCACAAAAATGCCGCCCATGGTAATGTTAAATGTTGCCCATGGTCATCTTTTCTAAATGATGCCCATGGTCATGTTATGAAATGCCGCCCATGGTCATGTTACTAAATGCCTGCCCATGGTCATGTTACCTAAATGCCTGCCCATGGTCATGTTACGAAATGCTGCCCATGGTCATGTTATACTAAATGCTGCCCATGGTCATGTGTTTTAAATGCTGCCCATGGTCATGTTACTAAATGCTGCCTATGGTCATGTTACAAAAAATGCCTATGGTCATGTTTAAATGCCGCCCATGGTCATGTTACTAAAATGCTGCCCATGGTCATGTTAATATTAAATGCTGCCTATGGTCATGTTAAATGCCGCCTATGATCATAAAGCGATAAATGCTGCCCATGGTCATGTTACTAAAATGCTGCCTATGGTCATGTTATTTAAATGCTGCCCATGGTCATGTTATTTAAATGCTGCCCATGGTCATGTTATTTAAATGCTGCCCATGGTCATGTTACTAAATGCTGCCCATGGTCATGTTACAAAAAATGCTGCCCATGGTCATGTTAATAAATGCTGCCTATGGTCATAGTTAATTAAATGCTCGCCCATGGTCATGTTAATAAACGCTGCCTTATGGTCATGCGGTTACTAAATGCTGCCCATGGTCATGTTACTAAATACCTGCCTATGGTCATGTTACAAAATGCTGCCCATGGTCATGTTACAAAATGCCATGGTCACGTTATGCCCATGGTCATGTTACGAAATGCTGCCCATGGTCATGTTAATAAATGCTGCCCATGGTCATGTTACCCAAAATGCTGCCCATGGTCATTTTAACTAAACGCTGCCTATGGTCATGTTAAAAATGCTGCCCATGGTCATGTTAACATAAATGCTGCCTATGGTCATGTTAGGAAAATGCCGCCCATGGTCATGTTACGAAATGCTGCCCATGGTCATGTTATGAAATGCCGCCTATGGTCATGTTACGAATCGCTGCCCATGGTCATGTTAGATGAAATGCTGCCCATGGTCATGTTACTAAATGCCGCCATGGTCATGTTACAAAAATCGCTGCCCATGGTCATGTTAATTAAATGCTGCCTATGGTCATGTTACTAAATGCTGCCTATCATGGTCATGTTACTGAATCGCTACCCATGGTCATGTTACTAAATGCTGCCCATGGTCATGTTTTATTAAATGCTGCCTATGGTCATGTTACTTAAATGCCGCCCATGGTCATGTTACGAAACGCTGCCCATGGTCATGGTCAAATGCTGCCCATGGTCATGTTAAAAATGCCGCCTATGGTCATGTTACTAAATGCCTGCCTATGGTCATGTTAAAAATGCTGAATATGGTCATGTTACAAAAATGCTGCCTATGGTCATGTTAAACATTTAAATGCTGCCTATGGTCATGTTGAAAATGCTGCCCATGGTCATGTTATTAAATGCTGCCCATGGTCATGTTAAAAAATGCTGCCCATGGTCATGTTACAAAATGCTGCCCCATGGTCATGTTACGAAATGCTGCCCATGGTCATGTTACTTACCCGCTATGCCATGGTCATGTTATTAAAATGCTGCCCATGGTCATGTTTACGAAAATGCTGCCCATGGTCATGTTATAAAATGCCGCCTATGGTCATGTTACTAAATGCTGCCCATGGTCATTTTACTAAATGCTGCCCATGGTCATGTTATGAACGCCGCCCATGGTCATGCCATTAAATGCTGCCCATGGTCATGTTACTAAATGCATGCCCATGGTCATGTTATTAAAACGCTGCCCATGGTCATGTTATGAAATGCTGCCTATGGTCATGTTACTAAATGCCGCCTATGGTCATGTTACTAAATGCCGCCCATGGTCATGTTACGAAATGCCGCCTATGGTCATGTTACAAAAATGCTGCCCATGGTCATGTTACTAAATGCTGCCCATGGTCATGTTCTGAAACCGTTTATGGTCATGTTAGGGAAATGCTGCCTTATGGTCATGTTAAGAAATGCTGCCTATGGTCATGTTACTAAATGCTGCCTATGGTCATCTTTATGGTTAAATGCCGCCCATGGTCATGTTCATTAAATGCTGCCCATGGTCATGTTACGAAATGCCGCCTATGGTCATGTTACAAAATGCTGCCCATGGTCATGTTACTTAAATGCTGCCCATGGTCATGTTACAAAATGCTGCCTATGGTCATGTTACGAAATGCTGCCTATGGTCATGTTACAAAAAATGCTGCCCATGGTCATGTTACGAAACGCCGCCCATGGTCATGTTACTAAATGCCGCCCATGGTCATGTTATAAATGCTACCCTATGGTCATGTTACTAAATGCCGCCCATGGTCATGTTAATAAATGCCGCCCATGGTCATGTTACGAAATGCCGCCCATGGTCATGTTAAGAATGCCGCCCATGGTCATGTTACTAAATGCTGCCCATGGTCATGTTACTAAATGCTGCCCATGGTCATGTTAAAGAAAATGCTGCCTATCTTTATCATGTTACAAAATGCCGCCCATGGTCATGTTACTTAAATGCTGCCTATGGTCATGTTACTTAAATGCTGCACATGGTCATGTTACATTAAATGCCGCCTATGGTCATGTTATTAAAATGCTGCCTATGGTCATGTTACTAAATGCTGCCTATGGTCATGTTACTAAATGCTGCCCATGGTCATGTTACAAAATGTTGCCTATGGTCATGTTACTAAATGCTGCCCATGGTCATGTTAATTACAAAATGCTGCCCATGGTCATGTTTGAAAATAAATGGTCATGCCAAAATGCCGCCCATGGTCATGTTTTACAAAATGCTGCACATGGTCATGTTACTAAATGCTGCCCATGGTCATGTTACAAAATGCTGCCTTTATGGTCATGTTACTAAATGCTGCCCATGGTCATCTTACTAAATGCTGCCTATGGTCATGTTATTAAATGCTGCCCATGGTCATGTTACAAAAAATGCTGCCCATGGTCATGTTTATTTAAATGCTGCCCATGGTCATGTTAGCAAAATGCTGCCCATGGTCATAGTTTACTAAAACTGCCTATGGTCATGTTACTAAAATGCTGCCCATGGTCATGTTACGAAATGCTGCCCATGGTCATGTTACTAAATGCCGCCTATGGTCATGTTACAAAATGCTGCCTATGGTCATTTTATAAATGCTGCCCATGGTCATGTTACATTAAATGCTGCCTATGGTCATGTTAGTAAATGCTGCCCATGGTCATGTTATTCAAATGCTGCCCATGGTCATGTTATTAAAATGCTGCCCATGGTCATGTTATTAAATCGCCGCCTATGGTCATGTTACATTTAAATGCCGCCCATGGTCATGTTAACAAAATGCCGCCTATGGTCATGTTACTAAATGCTGCCCATGGTCATGTTATTAAATGCTGCCCATGGTCATGTTAAAAAATGCCGCCTATGGTCATGTTACCAAAAATGCTGCCCATGGTCATGTTAATAAATGCTGCCCATGGTCATGTTAAAAATGCCTGCCCATGGTCATGTTACTAAATGCTGCCTATGGTCATGTTAAAAATGCCGCCCATGGTCATGTTACTAAATGCCGCCTTATGGTCATGTTACATTAAATGCTGCCCATGGTCATGTTATGGAAATGCCGCCCATGGTCATGTTACTAAATGCTGCCCATGGTCATGTTACGTTAAATGCTGCCCATGGTCATGTTACGAAAATGCTGCCCATGGTCATGTTAGAAATGCTGCCTATGGTCATGTTACAAAATGCCGCTTATGGTCATGTTTTAAATGCTGCCTATGGTCATGTTACTAAATGCTGCCCTATGGTCATATTTACGAAATGCTGCCCATGGTCAGCCATTGAAATGCTGCCTATGGTCATGTTACTAAATGCTGCCCATGGTCATGTTACCGCTGCCCATGGTCATGTTACAAAATGCTGCCCATGGTCATGCCATGAAATGCTACCTATGGTCATGTTACAAAATGCTGCCTATGGTCATGTTACTTAAATGCTGCCCATGGTCATGTTACAAATGCTGCCCATGGTCATGTTACTAAATGCCGCCTATGGTCATGTTAATTAAAATGCTGCCCATGGTGTTGTTACTAAATGCTGTCTATGGTCATGTTAGAAAATGATGCCTATGGTCATGTTTTTAAATTCTGCCTATGGTCATGTTAATAAATGATGCCTATGGTCATGTTAAGAAATGCTGCCATGGTCATGTTACAAAATGATGCCCATGGTCATGTTACTGAAATGCTGCCCATGGTCATGTTACAAAATCTGCCGTCTATGGTCATGTTACGAAATGCTGCCTATGGTCATGTTGAAATGCTGCCTATGGTCATGTTACTAAATGCTGCCCATGGTCATAGTTACGAAATCGCTGCCTATGGTCATGTTATAAAACGCTGCCTATGGTCATGTTATTAAATGCTGCTATGGTCATGTTACGAAATGCCGCCCATGGTCATGTTACTAAATGCTGCCTATGGTCATGTTACTTAAATGCCGCCCATGGTCATGTTACGAAATGCTGCCCATGGTCATGTTATAAATGCTGCCTATGGTCATGTTAATTTAAATGCTGCCCATGGTCATGTTAAACGGAACCCACCCATGGTCATGTTGTTACTAAAATGCTGCCCATGGTCATGTTAGAAATGCTGCCCATGGTCACGGTTATGAAATGCTGCCCATGGTCATGTTACAAAATGCCCATGGTCATGTTTTTAAATGCTGCCCATGGTCATGTTAAAAATGCCGCCCATGGTCATGTTAGAAAATGCTGCCTATGGTCATGTTACAAAATGCTGCCCATGGTCATGTTACGAAATGCTGCCTATGGTCATGTTAGAAAATGCTGCCTATGGTCATGTTACTAAATGCTGCCTATGGTCATGTTACAAAATGCTGCCCATGGTCATGTTGTTTTAAATGCCGCCCATGGTCATGTTACTAAATGCCGCCCATGGTCATGTTACAAAATTCTGCCTATGGTCATGTTACGAAATGCTGCCCATGGTCATGTTACAAAATGCTGCCCATGGTCATGTTTTAAAATGCCTGCCCATGGTCATGTTACGAAATGCTGCCTATGGTCATGTTACTAAATGCTGCCCATGGTCAAAATCGCTGCCTATGGTCATGTTACTAAATGCTGCCTATGGTCATGTTACGAAATGCTGCCTATGGTCATGTTACTAAAACCCGCCTATGGTCATTTTTAAATGCCGCCCATGGTCATGTTACATTAAATGCCGCCCATGGTCATGTTAGAAATGCCGCCCATGGTCATGTTAAGAAATGCTGCCCATGGTCGGGCGTTATTTTAAATGCTGCCCATGGTCATTTTACTTAAATGCTGCCTATGGTCATGTTAATTTAAACGCTTGGCCTATGGTCATGTTACAAAATGCTGCCTATGGTCATGTTACTAAATGCCGCCCATGGTCATGTTAAAAAATGCTGCCTATGGTCATGTTACGAAACGGATGCCTATGGTCATGTTTGATTAAATGCTGCCCATGGTCATTTTTTGAAAAGCCGCCCATGGTCATGTTACGAAAACGCTGCCCATGGTCATGTTACGAAATGCCGCCCATGGTCATGTTACTAAACGCTGCCCATGGTCATGTTACTAAATGCTGCCTATGGTCATGTTACAAAATGCTGCCTATGGTCATAAATTTGTTACTAAATGCTGCCCATGGTCATGGTTATTAATAAATGCTGCCCATGGTCATGTTACGAATTGCTGCCTATGGTCATGTTTACTAAATTCTGCCTATGGTCATAAAGTAAATTTTAAATGCTGCCCATGGTCATGTTAATAAATGCTGCCCATGGTCAAATGCTGAACGCCGCTCTATGCCCATGGTCATGTTACGAAATGCTGCCTATGGTCATTTTATGAAATGCTGCCCATGGTCATGTTACAAAAATGCTGCCCATGGTCATCTTATTTAAATGTTGCCTATGGTCATTTTGCATTTAAATGCTGCCCATGGTCATGTTATGAAATGCTGCCCATGGTCATGTTAAATGCTGCCCATGGTCATGTTACAAAATGCTGCCCATGGTCATGTTATAAAATGCCGCCCATGGTCATGTTATAAAATGCCGCCCATGGTCATGTTATGAAATGCCGCCCATGGTCATGTTACTAAATGCTGCCCATGGTCATAAAACATGAATGCTGCCCATGGTCATGTTAATAAATGCTGCCCATGGTCATGTTACGAAATGCTGCCCATGGTCATGTTACTAAATGCTGCCCATGGTCATGTTACCACGAATATGCCCATGTTACTAAATGCTGTCATGGTCATGTTAGAAATGCTGCCCATGGTCATGTTACGAAATGCTGCCATGGTCATGTTACGAAATGCTGCCCATGGTCATTTTACTATGAAATGCTGCCCATGGTCATGTTATTTAAATGCTGCCCATGGTCATGTTATGAAATGCCGCCTATGGTCATGTTACAAAATACCGCCCATGGTCATGTTACGAAATGCTGCCTATGGTCATGTTAAGAAATGCCGCCCATGGTCATGTTATTAAATGCTGCCCATGGTCATGTTACTTTCAAATGCCGCCCATGGTCATGTTGCGAATGCTGCCCATGGTCATGTTAACAAATGCTGCCTATGGTCATGTTAAAATGCCGCCCATGGTCATGTTACTAAATGCTGCCTATGGTCATGTTACAAAATGCTGCCCATGGTCATGTTAGAAAATGCTGCATATGGTCATGTTACTTAAATGATGCCTATGGTCATGTTAGCATTAAATGCTGCCTATGGTCATTTTATTAAATGCCGCCCATGGTCATGTTATTAAATGCTCCCCATGGTCATGTTAGGAAAATGCCGCCCATGGTCATGTTACGAAATGCTGCCCATGGTCATGTTACGGAATCCCGCCCATGGTCATGTTACTAAATGCTGCCCATGGTCATGTTACAAAATAGTGCCTATGGTCATATTTAAATGCTGCCTATGGTCATGTTACAGAAATGCTGCCCATGGTCATGTTACGAAATGCCGCCTATGGTCATGTTACAAAATGCTGCCTATATGGTCATGTTACTAAAATGCCGCCCATGGTCATGTTATTAAATGCTGCCTATGGTCATGTTACTTAAATGCCGCCCATGGTCATGTTACTAAATGCTGCCTATTATCATGTTAATTAAATACTGCCTATGGTCATGTTACAAAATGCTGCCTATGGTCATGTTTACGAAATGCTGCCCATGGTCATGCATTTAAATGCCGCCCATGGTCATGTTACGAAATGCTGCCTATGGTCATGTTACGAAATGCCGCCCATGGTCATGTTACAAAATGCCGCCTATGGTCATGTTAATTAAATGCTGCCCATGGTCATGTTTACTAAATGCTGCCTATGGTCATTTATTTAAATGCTGCCCATGGTCATGTTACCAAAATGCCGCCCATGGTCATGTTACGAAATGATGCCTATGGTCATAAGCTGATGAAATGCTGCCCATGGTCATGTTAAAAATGCTGCCCATGGTCATGTTACGATTAAATGCTGCCCATGGTCATGTTACAAAACGCTGCCTATGATCATGTTATTAAATCGCCTATGGTCATGTTACTAAATGCCTGCCTATCATCATGTTACTAAATCCCGCCCATGGTCATGTTACAAAAATGCTGCCCATGGTCATGTTAGAAAATGCCGCCCATGGTCATGTTACGAATGCCGCCCATGGTCATGTTAATTAAATGATGCCTATGGTCATGTTAATTAAATCGCTGCCTTATGGTCATGTTAAAAACGCTGCCCATGGTCATGTTACTAAATGCCGCCCATGGTCATGTTACAAAATGCCGCCCATGGTCATGTTACTAAATCGCCGCCCATGGTCATGCCGATGAAATGCCGCCCATGGTCATGTTACGAAACGCTGCCTATGGTCATGTTACTAAATGCTGCCCATGGTCATGTTACAAAATGCCGCCCATGGTCATGTTATTACGAAATGCTGCCTATGGTCATGTTATTACAAAATGCCGCCCATGGTCATGTTACGAACAAACGTTTATGGTCATAAACCCATGGTCATGTTAAAAATGCTGCCCATGGTCATGTTCTTTGAATCCGCATATGGTCATGTTAGAAAATTCTGCCTATGGTCATGCCACATGAAATGCTGCCTATGGTCATGTTAAGAAATGCTGCCCATGGTCATGCTATGAAATGCCGCTCTTATGGTCATGTTACCAACGCTGCCTATGGTCATGTTATTCTAAACGCTGCCCATGGTCATACATAAAATGCTGCCTATGGAATAGTTACTAAACGCTGCCTATGGTCATAAAGAAAAATGCTGCCCATGGTCATGTTAGAAAATGCTGTATTATGGTCATGTTAAAAAAATGCCCATGGTCATCATGTTACTTAAATGCTGCCTTATGGTCATGTTAAGAAATGTTGCCCATGGTCATGTTATTATAAATGCTGCCATGGTCATGTTATTTAAATGCCGTATATGGTCATGTTACTAAATGCCGCCATGGTCATGTTAGAAAATGCCGCCCATGGTCATGTTACGAAATGCTGCCTATGGTCATGTTACAAAATACCGGTCATGGTCATGGTCACAAAATGCTGCCCATGGTCATGTTAAGAAATGCTGCCCATGGTCATGTTAGCAAAAATTGCCCATGGTCATGTTACAAAATGCTGCCCATGGTCATGTTACAAAATGCCGCCTATGGTCATGTTACTAAATGCCGCCCATGGTCATGTTAAAATCTGCCCATGGTCATGTTGCCTATGGAATGTTAAAAAATATGGTCATATTACTAAATGCCGCCCATGGTCATGTTACCAAATGCTGCCCATGGTCATGTTACGAATGCTGCCCATGGTCATGTTACTTAAATGCCGCCCATGGTCATGTTACTAAAAGCTGCCCATGGTCATGTTATGAAATGCCGCCCATGGTCATGTTACAAAAATGCTGCCTATGGTCATGTTATAAAATGCTGCCTATGGTCATCTTAAGAAATGCTGCCCATGGTCATGTTATGTTAAACGCTGCCTATGGTCAAAGGCATGGCAATGATGCCATTGGTCATGTTACTAAAAGCAGCCTATGATCATCGTGGGGAGAAGTACAGTCGTGACAAATGCTGCCCATGGTCAAGCAGAAAGGAGGAATGGTCATGTTATTAAATCTCGCCTTTCAATAAGAAAACATTGTCATGTATCGAAAAGTCTTGTCATGCTACTATGGTTATGATAAGCTAAAATGCCGCGGATGGTCACGTTGATTCAACCTGCCGCCTTGGGTCATGGGATTTAAATGCGTCCATGGCACAAAAAACACAAACAAACCTGCCCATAGTCATGTTAGCGAATGCTGCCCATATATCGTTAGAAAAATGCCACCTATGGTCATGTTAGAAGCAGTTTGAAAGCATGTGGATGCTGCAGAATGCTACACTAAACAAAAAAAATGGTCTTCCAGCCAGTAATCCATAAATACCAACTGCATGGTCATGTTACGGAAACTGCCCATGGAAATGCCCAACTGCTGCCCATGGTTTGTGTGGTAAGTGAATCCTGCCCATGGTCATGTTTATGAATGCCGCCTATGAAATGAGATGAGGAAATGAGCCCATGGTCATGTTGAAAATGCCGCCTATGGTCATGTTAAGAAATGCTGCCCATAGCAGACTGAAAAGCCACCATGGAGATGGAAGAGCCGTCAAACAGCTGGGCCCATGAAGTAGAAGCAGGTTAAAAAAGCCGCCTATGGTCAACCACCATCGCTGCCCATGATCCAATATGATTTTGATGCCTATGGTCATGTTATTTAGATGACCAAAACCATGATCAAGAGAATGGAATGTTGGAAATGCCCATGGTCATATAAAAAATGCCGCCCATGGCCAGCAAAAAAGAAGGATGCCGGCGATTACAAAATGCTGCCCATGGTCATGTTATGAATGTTGCTCATGGTCATCCGCAGTTTGGAATTCGCCCATGGTCAGTGTGTTGAAATTCCACACAGCTCCCATGTTACAAAACTGAGAATGGTCATGTTACAGAACGAACTGGAGATGGTCCCGGTAGTAAATGTCGCACATTGGTACAAACAACACTGCAAGAGACATGCCAAGATCCCTGTTAACAAATTCAGAGAGCCCAAGGAAATCATAAAAGACAATGACCAAAACTGTGGTAAAATGCAAGATTTGGTCATGCCTAAATTTGCAAAGGGTCATGTTATAAACAGCACCCATACAAAATCAAAAATGCCTATTGAAATCATGGTAAATCACAGGAAGGCTTCATGTTCTTGAAATTCCGCCCATTCATGTAACAAGGACCATTCTATGGTCTTGGGACGGACTGCTGCCCATGGTCAGAAAGGGAATGAATGCTGTTTATGAGAAATGATCCCCTGAAAGGCGGTACATGGTCATGTTAACTAGAAAGGAAGGGGGGAGAAAACAAAAAACAGAAGGGAGACCACATCAAAACAAGGGCATGCCGCCCATGGTCATGGTCACTATTAAATGATTTACAAAATGCTAGGTCTCATGAAACAAATGTTCATGGTGAAGCTACTGCACTAACAAGTAACTAGAAAATGTGATAGGTGTTACAGAAACTTGGTTGTCCCAGAGGATGGAATCTACTTTAAATCAGTGGGCACACACAAGCAGGAAAAGAGCCTATGGTCAGAAGAGGCGGAGGGCCCATGGCCATACATAAGAAATGGTTCAAGCTACAGGTGTTAAATCAGACAAAGAAAAACAATGCAGAATCAATATGGGCCAGAATAATGCCCACAAATTCAAAGGCATAATAATAGGCCCACGGCTATAGACCGCCAAATCTGACTGCTGAGCAAAATAATCTGTTGTACAATGACATTAGAAATGCGTCATAAAAGGAGAGTTGCCATACTAATGGGGATTTTAACCTGCCCCATATAAATGGGAAAACCCCAATGGGGCAATGACGGACTAAATTGAAATGGTGGAAAATGGCCAAATGACTGCTTCCCGGTGGTCATTTTGTCATGGCACCGACCATGTCCAGGCATGAATTGATTTGGTCTTTTCAAAATATCGCCCATGGACATGTTAAGAATGCAGAGGTCAGAGACATTAGAAAACTCAGACACAACATGGTCCTTCATTTGAAACATTTTAAATGCCCTAAATGGTAATGGCGAATGATAAGGTTGGTCATGTTAGAAATTCAGCCTATAGTCATGAAACGGACACCGCCTAGAAGTAGATTGAGTAAAAATAGAGAAAAATGCACAGCCCATGGTGGTGGCTGTTACAAAAAAATCCATGGTACTAAGGCACAAAATGCTAATTGGTCATCCCAAAAAGAGAAATCCTGGTCATAAAACAAAATGCATAAAATGGTTTATTATGTTACAAATTAAAAAAAAATATTCATGTTAAAAAAAGGACTATGGTTATGTTACAAAATGCTGCCTATATGGACCAAAAAACAAAAGCACCCATGGAAAGAGTACTTGGAAATGCAAACTATGGTCAAAATGTTATGAAAGGCCAAGAGAGTCATGTTTTCAATATTACAGGGCTAAAACCAATCTAAAAGCGGTCGTTACAAAAATAACAGCAAGAGAACATTCGAAATGAGGTTAAATGTCAAGAGACACAAATGGCATGGTCATAGATGAAGCAAAAAAAAAATGCAATAGTCTTGTTAACCAACACTTTTTCATGGATTTTTACAAAGGAGGACACGATAACATGGTCATACATGTCGACCTGTTGCTCATATCCAGTTTTAAATAACTTTAGCATAACAGAGGCAGAAGTGTTAAAGGACTTAGAGGTCTAAAATAAACAAACTCTGGTCATGAGAAATGCCGCTTATGGTCAAAGAAATGCTGCCCATGTTCTTACAAGCCGCTAACTAAGATCATGCAACAGTCTCTGACACATGGTCTGTACCGAAAGACTGGAAAAAATAGCAAACGAATACCGATCCACAAAAGGAGACACTCCAACCAGGTATACAGACCAAAAGCCTGACTTCTATTATATGTAAACTAATGGAAACTATGGTAAGATCCAAAAATGGAAAAATTCCTATGGTCATGTATAAGAAATGACAGCTTATGGTCATGGTTTTAAGAAAGGAGATCATGTTAACTAAAATACTTGACTTTTTTTTTTTGAGGATGCAACATTGAAATGGACAACTGCATTAAATGCTGCCATGGTCATTTACAAAATGCCGACTATGGCTTTTGACAAAGTCTAACCATAAGTCATGTTACTCAAATGAACGCCAAGGATTCAAGGAAATGCATGGTCATGGATTAGGGTCGCCGCCCACAGGTAGAAACAGAAACGCCGCTCCATGGTTAGAGGAGAAATGCTGCGAAATGGGTCATGTAACAAAGTGGTGTGCTACAGGGTCAGTGTTAGTCCTCTGCTATTCCTATGGTCATTAATGATTTACTGCTGATGGTCAGTAAGCAAACTCTACCAAATTTGCAGAGTTACAAAATAGGAGGATGGTCAGACACTGAAAAGCAGCAAAGGTCATTTAAAAATGATCTAGACTTATGGTCCCATTCAAAAATCACCATGGTCATGGCAAATGAAATTTAATAGAGAAAAGTGTAAAGTATTGCATGCTATGAAATAAAAATGGTCATTAGTAAATATCATATGGGAGATACTGAAATTGAAGAAGGGAACTATGAAAAGACCTTAGGAGTTTATGGTCATGTTTCAGAAATGTCTTCATGTTAAGACAATGTGGGAAGCTATAAAAGGGCTAACAAGATGCTCATGATATATTGTGAGAAGTCATGAATTTAAATCAAGGGAAGGTAATGTTAAAACTCTACAATGCATTAGGTAAGACCTCACCTCAATATTGTGTTCAGTTCTGGCTGCCCATGGTTACAAAAAGGATATTGCTGCTCTAGAAAGAGTGCAAAGAAGAGCAACCAGAATTATCCCGGTTTAAAAGGCATGTCAGATGCAGACAGGCTAAAAAAATGGAATCTTATCCAGTCTTGAACAAAGAAGACGCCGCCCATGGTCAAACATTCAAAATCCTAAAGGTCATGCCAATGTCAAACGGGGACCCATGATCATGAAAAAAGAAAAAAGGCCCAGGGTCATTTTAATGGAAATGCCGATAAATGGGCATTCAGGTCATGCCGAAGGCTGCAAATTTCTTTACACAGAGAATTCTTGAGGGTCATGAACCAACACCCCCTATGATGTTGTTGAAAATGCCGCCTGGGGTCATGTTCAAAAAGCTGCTTGATGAGATTCTGGATGGAAGCCGCCCATGGTCATGTTAGAAAGATGGGCCAGAATGGTCATGTTACAAAATAGTGCTTGTAACGTTTAAATGTTCCTATGGTCTTATGTTACTAAATGCTGCCCATGGTCATTTACGAATATATTAATTTGCAAATGCCGCCCATGGTCATGTTACTGCTGCCCATGGTCATGTAAATGCTGCCTATTCATGTTCGGCAATGCTTGGAATTCAAAACCCGCCTATGGTCATGTTGAGCGAAATGCGTTGCCCATGGTCATGTTACTAAATGCTGCCCATGGTCATGTTACTAAATGATGCCCATGGTCATGTTACGAATGCTACCCATGGCTGTCAAGGTGCCTTTGATTTAAATGCTGCCTATGGTCATGTTACTTAAATGCTTATTACCAGTCATTGCTATACGAAATCCCCTGCCTATGGTCATGTTACTAAATCGCTGCCCATGGTCATAGCCATACAAACGCTGCCCATGGGTCATGTTAATAAACACTGCACATGGTCATGTCACTAACTTCGCCTATGGTCTTGTTAGAAAATGCCACCCATGGTCATGTTACATTAAATCCGCCCATGGTCATGTTACAAAATACTGCCTATGGTCATGTTATGAAATGCCTCCATGGTCACGGCAATAAATGCTGCCCATGTTTATGTTACTGAAACCTGCCTATGGGTCATGTTACTACTAAATCGCTGCCTATGGTCATGTTACAAATCGCTGCCCATGGTCATCTTACTGAACGCTGCCCATGGTCATGCTATGAATGTCGATGCCTATGGTCATGTTATTTAAATGCTGCCCATGGTCATTCCCACAGAATGCCGCCTATGGTCATGTTAGCTAAATGCTGCCTATGGTCATGTTACAAAAGGTGCCTATGGTCAGCGTTACTAAATGCTGCCTTTATTGCCTATGGTTGTTGATAAATGCTGCCCATGGTCATGTTACAAAAATGCTGCCTATGGTCATGTTACTAAATGCTGCCCATGGTCATCATAAAGCCGCATGGTCATGTTAAATGCTGCATATAGTCTTGTTAGAAATCGCTGCCTATGGTCATGTTTTTTAAATCGTTGCCCATGGTCATGTTACTAACGCTGTCCATGGTCATGCTATTAAATGCTGCCTTTGGTCAGGTGCCACGAATGCTGCCTTATGGTCATGTTACAAAATCGTTGCCTATGGTCATATAAACATTAAATGCTGCCCATGGTCATGTTACGAAATCGCCGTCTATTTATCATAAAGAACGCTGCCTATGGTCATGTTACTAAAATGCCGCCCATGGTCATGTTACTAAATCGCTGCCCATGGTCATAAACTAAATGCCGTCGGTGGTCATAAAGATGAAATGCTGCCCATGGTCATTTATCAGAATGCTGCCTATGGTCATTTTATGAAATGCTGCCCATGGTCATGTTACTAGATGCTGAAATGGTCCACGAAAATGGTCAAATGGTCATGTTAAGAAATGCTGCCCATGGTCATGTTACAAAATACCGCCATATGGTCATGTTAAAAAATGCCGCCCATGGTCATGTTACTTAAAATCCGCCTTATGGTCATGTCACACAAATGCTGCCCATATCATGATAACGAAATGCTACCCATGGTCATGTTAAAGAAATACTGCCCATGGTCATCTTGAAAAGCCTATGGTCATGTTAAAAATACTGCCTATGGATAGCAAAATGATGCCCATGGTCATGTTAAGAAATGCCGCCCATGGTCATGTTACCGAAATGCTGCCACCCATGTTACGAAAAGGCCTATGGTCATGTAATCAAACGCTGTCTATATGGTCATAAAGCCACGAATTCCACACAGTCATGTTGGTGAATCGCCGCTCTTATGGTCATGTTACGAAATCGCTGCCTTATGGTCATGTTACTTAAATGTTGCCCATTATCATTTCATGAAATACTGCACATGGTCATGTTACAAAATTCTGCATATAGTCTTACATTAAATCGCCGCCTATGGTCATAGTGATTTAAATGCCGCCCATGGTCATCTTACAGAATGCTGCCTTTATCATGTTATTACGCAACGTTGCCTATGGTCATGTTACTAAATGCCGCCTTGACGTCATGTTACTAACGCTGCTCCTTTGGTCATGTTACGAAATGCTGCCCATGGTCATGTTACAAATCGCTGCATATGGTCATGTTAGCATTAAATCGCTGCCCATGGTCATGTTACGAAATTGCCCACAGTCATGTTACTAAATCCGCTTATATTCATGTTATTATAAATGCTGCCCATGGTCGTTATGAAATCCCACCTATGGTCATGTTAAAAAATCGCTGCCCATGGTCATGTTACTAAATGCTGCCCATGGTCATGTTAGAAAATGCTGGCAATACGGTCATGTTAGAAATTCCGTCTATGGTCAAGTTACAAAAATGCCGCCCATGGTCATGTTACTAAATGCTGTCTATAGGTCATGTTACTAAATCCTGCTTATGGTCATGTTACATTTAAAAGCTTGCCCATGGTCATGCCATTACGAAATGCTACCCATGGTCATGTTACGAAATACTGCCTATGGTCGGTTAAAAAATGCCGCCCATGGTCATGTTACTCAAATTCCGCCTATGGTCATAGCATGAAATTCTGCCCATGGTCATGTTACTAAATGCTGCCCATGGTCATTTAAGATTAACGCTGCCTTATGGTCATTTTAGGAAATGCTGCCTATGGTCATGTTATTAAATGCCGCCCATGGTCATGGAAGATGAAATGCTGTTCCATGGTCATATGGTCATGTTAAATAAATCGCCCATGGTCATGTTACATTAAATCGCTGCCTATGGTCATGTTTCATGAAATGCTGCCTAAGGTCATTTTACGAATGCTGCACATGGTCATGCTATTAAATGTTAACCATGGTCATCGAAATTCGCCTGGTACTTACGGCCCCGCCCATATTCTATAGAGAGCAAACGTTGCCCATGGTCATGTTGATAAAATGTTGCCCATGGTCATGTTACTCAAAATGCTGCCTTATGGTCATGTCACTAACTCTGCCCATTGTCATGTTACTTAAATCATGTTGTTATGAAATGCTACCCATGGTCATAGCCATTTAAATACCGCCTTATGGTCATGTTATAAAATACCGTCATGGTCATTACTAAATGCCTACCATGGTCATCTTACTTAAATGATGCCCATGGTCACGTTACTGAAACCCGCCTATGGTCATGTCAATTAAACGCCGCCTATGGTCATGTTACGAATGCTGCCCATGGTCATCTTACTGAATGCCGCCCTTTGGTCATGTTATTTCGAAATCGCCGCCTATGGTCATGTTACAAAATGCCGACTATTATAATGTTACAAAATGCCGCCCATGGTCATGTTTTACGAAATGCTGCCCATGGTCATGCCATTTAATCGCTGCCCATGGTCATGTTTACTAATTACCCATGGTCATGTTACCAATGCTGCCCATGGTCATGTTTAAATGCTGCCCATGGTATTATGAAATGTGCCTATGGTCACATTAAACGCCGCACATGGTCATGTTATTGAAAATTTGCCCATAGTCATGTTAGAAAATTCTGCCCATGGTCATGTTTTCTGCCTATGGTCATGTTAAAAATCGCTGCCCATGGGTCATGTTTCTTAAACGCTGAATATGGTCATGTTTACTAAATGCTGCCTATGGTCATGTTACATGAAATGCCGCCCATGGTCATATTCCGAATGCCGCCCATGGTCATGTTACGAGAACCCGCCCATGGTCATAAAACATAAAATGGTGCCCATGGTCATGTTAGAAAAAATCCGCCTATGGTCATGTTAAGAAATGCCGCCCAAGGTCATGTTACTAAACGCCTATCGTCTATGAAAATCGCCCATGGTCATGATAATTAAATGCTGCCTATGTGAATATTTAAATATCATGGTCATGTTACGAAATGGCATATTTGTTAGAAAATGCTGCCCATGGTCATGTTAATAAATCAATGGCATAAAATGGTCATATGTTAAGAAATGCTGCCCATGGTCATGTTACTTAAATGATGCCATTGGTCATGTTAATAAATTCGTTTATAGTCATCTTACGAATGCCGCCGCCCATCGTCATGTTTTAAATGCCGTCATGGTCATGTTACAAAATCTGACTATGGTCACATACTAAACCATGGTCATGTTATGAAATCACCGGTCATGTTAATGTTCTGCCCATGGTCATGCAAAATTGCCTATGGTCATGTTACTAAATGCCGCCCATTGTCATGTTACGAAATGCCGCCTATGGTCATGTTACAAAATACCGCACATGGTCATGTTACGAAATTCTGCATATAGTCTTGTTAGAAAACGCCGCCTATGGTCATGTTAATTAAATGCCGCCCATGGTCATTTTACCGAATGCTGCCCATGGTCATGCTATGAATGCCGCACATGGTCATGTTACAAAATACGCCATGGTCATGTTT
>JAHFZB010000506.1:0-43040 GCA_036884735.1 Huso huso
AATGGGGTTAACAGATTTCTGGGAAACACCATTGTCATGTATTTCAGTAGAATCGCGTTACAGAGCTAAAATAAAACACATACTGGGACAACTCCAAAACTAATCAGTGCAGCCCAAGCTCTTTTGCTGTTTCGACGTTAGGGGAGGACTGTAATGATTTCAGGGCATTTAGCTTTTGAATGGGGTTAACAGATTTCTGGGGAAACACCATTGTCATGTATTTCAGTAGAATCGCGTTACAGAGCTAAAATAAAACACATACTGGGACAACTCCAAAACTAATCAGTGCAGCCCAAGCTCTTTTGCTGTTTCGACGTTAGGGGAGGACTGTAATGATTTCAGGGCATTTAGCTTTTGAATGGGGTTAACAGATTTCTGGGGAAACACCATTGTCATGTATTTCAGTAGAATCGCGTTACAGAGCTAAAATAAAACACATACTGGGACAACTCCAAAACTAATCAGTGCAGCCCAAGCTCTTTTGCTGTTTCGACGTTAGGGGAGGACTGTAATGATTTCAGGGCATTTAGCTTTTGAATGGGGTTTCCAGATTTCTGGGGAAACACCATTGTCATGTATTTCAGTAGAATCGCGTTACAGAGCTAAAATAAAACACATACTGGGACAACTCCAAAACTAATCAGTGCAGCCCAAGCTCTTTTGCTGTTTCGACGTTAGGGGAGGACTGTAGTGATTTCAGGGCATTTAGCTTTTGAATGGGACTAACAGATTTCTGGGGAAACACCATTGTCATGTATTTCAGTAGAATCGCGTTACAGAGCTAAAATAAAACACATACTGGGACAACTCCAAAACTAATCAGTGCAGCCCAAGCTCTTTTGCTGTTTCGATGTTAGGGGAGGACTGTAATGATTTCAGGGCATTTAGCTTTTGAATGGGGTTAACAGATTTCTGGGGAAACACCATTGTCATGTATTTCAGTAGAATCGCGTTACAGAGCTAAAATAAAACACATACTGGGACAACTCCAAAACTAATCAGTGCAGCCCAAGCTCTTTTGCTGTTTCGATGTTAGGGGAGGACTGTAGTGATTTCAGGGCATTTAGCTTTTGAAAGGGACTAACAGATTTCTGGGGAAACACCATTGTCATGTATTTCAGTAGAATCGCGTTACAGAGCTAAAATAAAACACATACTGGGACAACTCCAAAACTAATCAGTGCAGCCCAAGCTCTTTTGCTGTTTCGACGTTAGGGAGGACTGTAATGATTTCAGGGCATTTAGCTTTTGAATGGGGTTAACAGATTTCTGGGGAAACACCATTGTCATGTATTTCAGTAGAATCGCGTTACAGAGCTAAAATAAAACACATACTGGGACAACTCCAAAACTAATCAGTGCAGCCCAAGCTCTTTTGCTGTTTCGACGTTAGGGGAGGACTGTAATGATTTCAGGGCATTTAGCTTTTGAATGGGGTTAACAGATTTCTGGGGAAACACCATTGTCATGTATTTCAGTAGAATCGCGTTACAGAGCTAAAATAAAACACATACTGGGACAACTCCAAAACTAATCAGTGCAGCCCAAGCTCTTTTGCTGTTTCGATGTTAGGGGAGGACTGTAGTGATTTCAGGGCATTTAGCTTTTGAAGGGGACTAACAGATTTCTGGGGAAACACCATTGTCATGTATTTCAGTAGAATCGCGTTACAGAGCTAAAATAAAACACATACTGGGACAACTCCAAAACTAATCAGTGCAGCCCAAGCTCTTTTGCTGTTTCGACGTTAGGGGAGGACTGTAATGATTTCAGGGCATTTAGCTTTTGAATGGGGTTTCCAGATTTCTGGGGAAACACCATTGTCATGTATTTCAGTAGAATCGCGTTACAGAGCTAAAATAAAACACATACTGGGACAACTCCAAAACTAATCAGTGCAGCCCAAGCTCTTTTGCTGTTTCGACGTTAGGGGAGGACTGTAGTGATTTCAGGGCATTTAGCTTTTGAATGGGGTTTCCAGATTTCTGGGGAAACACCATTGTCATGTATTTCAGTAGAATCGCGTTACAGAGCTAAAATAAAACACATACTGGGACAACTCCAAAACTAATCAGTGCAGCCCAAGCTCTTTTGCTGTTTCGACGTTAGGGGAGGACTGTAATGATTTCAGGGCATTTAGCTTTTGAATGGGGTTAACAGATTTCTGGGGAAACACCATTGTCATGTATTTCAGTAGAATCGCGTTACAGAGCTAAAATAAAACACATACTGGGACAACTCCAAAACTAATCAGTGCAGCCCAAGCTCTTTTGCTGTTTCGATGTTAGGGGAGGACTGTAATGATTTCAGGGCATTTAGCTTTTTGAATGGGGTTAACAGATTTCTGGGAAACACCATTGTCATGTATTTCAGTAGAATCGCGTTACAGAGCTAAAATAAAACACATACTGGGACAACTCCAAAACTAATCAGTGCAGCCCAAGCTCTTTTTGCTGTTTCGACGTTAGGGGAGGACTGTAATGATTTCAGGGCATTTAGCTTTTGAATGGGGTTAACAGATTTCTGGGGAAACACCATTGTCATGTATTTCAGTAGAATCGCGTTACAGAGCTAAAATAAAACACATACTGGGACAACTCCAAAACTAATCAGTGCAGCCCAAGCTCTTTTGCTGTTTCGACGTTAGGGGAGGACTGTAATGATTTCAGGGCATTTAGCTTTTTGAATGGGGTTTAACAGATTTCTGGGGAAACACCATTGTCATGTATTTCAGTAGAATCGCGTTACAGAGCTAAAATAAAACACATACTGGGACAACTCCAAAACTAATCAGTGCAGCCCAAGCTCTTTTGCTGTTTCGACGTTAGGGGAGGACTGTAATGATTTCAGGGCATTTAGCTTTTGAATGGGGTTTCCAGATTTCTGGGGAAACACCATTGTCATGTATTTCAGTAGAATCGCGTTACAGAGCTAAAATAAAACACATACTGGGACAACTCCAAAACTAATCAGTGCAGCCCAAGCTCTTTTGCTGTTTCGACGTTAGGGGAGGACTGTAGTGATTTCAGGGCATTTAGCTTTTGAAAGGGACTAACAGATTTCTGGGGAAACACCATTGTCATGTATTTCAGTAGAATCGCGTTACAGAGCTAAAATAAAACACATACTGGGACAACTCCAAAACTAATCAGTGCAGCCCAAGCTCTTTTGCTGTTTCGATGTTAGGGGAGGACTGTAATGATTTCAGGGCATTTAGCTTTTGAATGGGGTTTAACAGATTTCTGGGAAACACCATTGTCATGTATTTCAGTAGAATCGCGTTACAGAGCTAAAATAAAACACATACTGGGACAACTCCAAAACTAATCAGTGCAGCCCAAGCTCTTTTGCTGTTTCGATGTTAGGGGAGGACTGTAGTGATTTCAGGGCATTTAGCTTTTGAATGGGGTTTCCAGATTTCTGGGGAAACACCATTGTCATGTATTTCAGTAGAATCGCGTTACAGAGCTAAAATAAAACACATACTGGGACAACTCCAAAACTAATCAGTGCAGCCCAAGCTCTTTTGCTGTTTCGATGTTAGGGAGGACTGTATTGATTTCAGGGCATTTAGCTTTTGAATGGGGTTAACAGATTTCTGGGGAAACACCATTGTCATGTATTTCAGTAGAATCGCGTTACAGAGCTAAAATAAAACACATACTGGGACAACTCCAAAACTAATCAGTGCAGCCCAAGCTCTTTTGCTGTTTCGACGTTAGGGGAGGACTGTAATGATTTCAGGGCATTTAGCTTTTGAATGGGGTTAACAGATTTCTGGGGAAACACCATTGTCATGTATTTCAGTAGAATCGCGTTACAGAGCTAAAATAAAACACATACTGGGACAACTCAAAACTAATCAGTGCAGCCCAAGCTCTTTTGCTGTTTCGATGTTAGGGGAGGACTGTAATGATTTCAGGGCATTTAGCTTTTGAATGGGGTTAACAGATTTCTGGGGAAACACCATTGTCATGTATTTCAGTAGAATCGCGTTACAGAGCTAAAATAAAACACATACTGGGACAACTCCAAAACTAATCAGTGCAGCCCAAGCTCTTTTGCTGTTTCGACGTTAGGGGAGGACTGTAATGATTTCAGGGCATTTAGCTTTTGAATGGGGTTTAACAGATTTCTGGGGAAACACCATTGTCATGTATTTCAGTAGAATCGCGTTACAGAGCTAAAATAAAACACATACTGGGACAACTCCAAAACTAATCAGTGCAGCCCAAGCTCTTTTGCTGTTTCGACGTTAGGGGAGGACTGTAATGATTTCAGGGCATTTAGCTTTTGAATGGGGTTTCCAGATTTCTGGGGAAACACCATTGTCATGTATTTCAGTAGAATCGCGTTACAGAGCTAAAATAAAACACATACTGGGACAACTCCAAAACTAATCAGTGCAGCCCAAGCTCTTTTGCTGTTTCGACGTTAGGGGAGGACTGTAATGATTTCAGGGCATTTAGCTTTTGAAAGGGGTTAACAGATTTCTGGGGAAACACCATTGTCATGTATTTCAGTAGAATCGCGTTACAGAGCTAAAATAAAACACATACTGGGACAACTCCAAAACTAATCAGTGCAGCCCAAGCTCTTTTGCTGTTTCGACGTTAGGGGAGGACTGTAATGATTTCAGGGCATTTAGCTTTTGAATGGGGTTTCCAGATTTCTGGGGAAACACCATTGTCATGTATTTCAGTAGAATCGCGTTACAGAGCTAAAATAAAACACATACTGGGACAACTCCAAAACTAATCAGTGCAGCCCAAGCTCTTTTGCTGTTTCGATGTTGGGGAGGACTGTAATGATTTCAGGGCATTTAGCTTTTGAATGGGGGTTTCCAGATTTCTGGGGAAACACCATTGTCATGTATTTCAGTAGAATCGCGTTACAGAGCTAAAATAAAACACATACTGGGACAACTCCAAAACTAATCAGTGCAGCCCAAGCTCTTTTGCTGTTTCGACGTTAGGGGAGGACTGTAATGATTTCAGGGCATTTAGCTTTTGAATGGGGTTTCCAGATTTCTGGGAAACACCATTGTCATGTATTTCAGTAGAATCGCGTTACAGAGCTAAAATAAAACACATACTGGGACAACTCCAAAACTAATCAGTGCAGCCCAAGCTCTTTTGCTGTTTCGACGTTGGGGAGGACTGTAGTGATTTCAGGGCATTTAGCTTTTGAATGGGGTTTCCAGATTTCTGGGGAAACACCATTGTCATGTATTTCAGTAGAATCGCGTTACAGAGCTAAAATAAAACACATACTGGGACAACTCCAAAACTAATCAGTGCAGCCCAAGCTCTTTTGCTGTTTCGACGTTAGGGGAGGACTGTAATGATTTCAGGGCATTTAGCTTTTTGATGGGGTTTCAGATTTCTGGGAAACACCATTGTCATGTATTTCAGTAGAATCGCGTTACAGAGCTAAAATAAAACACATACTGGGACAACTCCAAAACTAATCAGTGCAGCCCAAGCTCTTTTGCTGTTTCGACGTTAGGGGAGGACTGTAATGATTTCAGGGCATTTAGCTTTTGAATGGGGCTAACAGATTTCTGGGGAAACACCATTGTCATGTATTTTTCAGTAGAATCGCGTTACAGAGCTAAAATAAAACACATACTGGGACAACTCCAAAACTAATCAGTGCAGCCCAAGCTCTTTTGCTGTTTCGATGTTAGGGGAGGACTGTAATGATTTCAGGGCATTTAGCTTTTGAATGGGGTTAACAGATTTCTGGGAAACACCATTGTCATGTATTTCAGTAGAATCGCGTTACAGAGCTAAAATAAAACACATACTGGGACAACTCCAAAACTAATCAGTGCAGCCCAAGCTCTTTTGCTGTTTCGACGTTAGGGGAGGACTGTAGTGATTTCAGGGCATTTAGCTTTTGAAAGGGACTAACAGATTTCTGGGGAAACACCATTGTCATGTATTTCAGTAGAATCGCGTTACAGAGCTAAAATAAAACACATACTGGGACAACTCCAAAACTAATCAGTGCAGCCCAAGCTCTTTTGCTGTTTCGACGTTGGGGAGGACTGTAGTGATTTCAGGGCATTTAGCTTTTGAATGGGGTTTCCAGATTTCTGGGGAAACACCATTGTCATGTATTTCAGTAGAATCGCGTTACAGAGCTAAAATAAAACACATACTGGGACAACTCCAAAACTAATCAGTGCAGCCCAAGCTCTTTTGCTGTTTCGACGTTAGGGGAGGACTGTAGTGATTTCAGGGCATTTAGCTTTTGAAAGGGACTAACAGATTTCTGGGAAACACCATTGTCATGTATTTCAGTAGAATCGCGTTACAGAGCTAAAATAAAACACATACTGGGACAACTCCAAAACTAATCAGTGCAGCCCAAGCTCTTTTGCTGTTTCGATGTTAGGGGAGGACTGTAATGATTTCAGGGCATTTAGCTTTTGAATGGGACTAACAGATTTCTGGGGAAACACCATTGTCATGTATTTCAGTAGAATCGCGTTACAGAGCTAAAATAAAACACATACTGGGACAACTCAAAACTAATCAGTGCAGCCCAAGCTCTTTTGCTGTTTCGATGTTAGGGGAGGACTGTAATGATTTCAGGGCATTTAGCTTTTGAAATGGGGACTAACAGATTTCTGGGGAAACACCATTGTCATGTATTTCAGTAGAATCGCGTTACAGAGCTAAAATAAAACACATACTGGGACAACTCCAAAACTAATCAGTGCAGCCCAAGCTCTTTTGCTGTTTCGATGTTAGGGGAGGACTGTAGTGATTTCAGGGCATTTAGCTTTTGAATGGGACTAACAGATTTCTGGGGAAACACCATTGTCATGTATTTCAGTAGAATCGCGTTACAGAGCTAAAATAAAACACATACTGGGACAACTCCAAAACTAATCAGTGCAGCCCAAGCTCTTTTGCTGTTTCGACGTTAGGGGAGGACTGTAGTGATTTCAGGGCATTTAGCTTTTGAATGGGACTAACAGATTTCTGGGGAAACACCATTGTCATGTATTTCAGTAGAATCGCGTTACAGAGCTAAAATAAAACACATACTGGGACAACTCCAAAACTAATCAGTGCAGCCCAAGCTCTTTTGCTGTTTCGACGTTAGGGGAGGACTGTAATGATTTCAGGGCATTTAGCTTTTGAATGGGGTTTCCAGATTTCTGGGGAACACCATTGTCATGTATTTCAGTAGAATCGCGTTACAGAGCTAAAATAAAACACATACTGGGACAACTCAAAACTAATCAGTGCAGCCCAAGCTCTTTTGCTGTTTCGACGTTAGGGGAGGACTGTAGTGATTTCAGGGCATTTAGCTTTTTGAATGGGGTTAACAGATTTCTGGGAAACACCATTGTCATGTATTTCAGTAGAATCGCGTTACAGAGCTAAAATAAAACACATACTGGGACAACTCCAAAACTAATCAGTGCAGCCCAAGCTCTTTTGCTGTTTCGATGTTAGGGGAGGACTGTAGTGATTTCAGGGCATTTAGCTTTTGAATGGGGCTAACAGATTTCTGGGGAAACACCATTGTCATGTATTTCAGTAGAATCGCGTTACAGAGCTAAAATAAAACACATACTGGGACAACTCCAAAACTAATCAGTGCAGCCCAAGCTCTTTTTTTGCTGTTTCGACGTTAGGGGAGGACTGTAATGATTTCAGGGCATTTAGCTTTTGAATGGGGTTTCCAGATTTCTGGGGAAACACCATTGTCATGTATTTCAGTAGAATCGCGTTACAGAGCTAAAATAAAACACATACTGGGACAACTCCAAAACTAATCAGTGCAGCCCAAGCTCTTTTGCTGTTTCGACGTTAGGGGAGGACTGTAATGATTTCAGGGCATTTAGCTTTTGAATGGGGTTTCCAGATTTCTGGGAAACACCATTGTCATGTATTTCAGTAGAATCGCGTTACAGAGCTAAAATAAAACACATACTGGGACAACTCAAAACTAATCAGTGCAGCCCAAGCTCTTTTGCTGTTTCGACGTTGGGGAGGACTGTAATGATTTCAGGGCATTTAGCTTTTGAATGGGGTTAACAGATTTCTGGGGAAACACCATTGTCATGTATTTCAGTAGAATCGCGTTACAGAGCTAAAATAAAACACATACTGGGACAACTCCAAAACTAATCAGTGCAGCCCAAGCTCTTTTGCTGTTTCGACGTTAGGGGAGGACTGTAATGATTTCAGGGCATTTAGCTTTTGAATGGGGTTTCCAGATTTCTGGGGAAACACCATTGTCATGTATTTCAGTAGAATCGCGTTACAGAGCTAAAATAAAACACATACTGGGACAACTCCAAAACTAATCAGTGCAGCCCAAGCTCTTTTGCTGTTTCGACGTTAGGGGAGGACTGTAATGATTTCAGGGCATTTAGCTTTTGAATGGGGTTTCCAGATTTCTGGGGAAACACCATTGTCATGTATTTCAGTAGAATCGCGTTACAGAGCTAAAATAAAACACACACTGGGACAACTCCAAAACTAATCAGTGCAGCCCAAGCTCTTTTGCTGTTTCGACGTTAGGGGAGGACTGTAATGATTTCAGGGCATTTAGCTTTTGAATGGGGTTAACAGATTTCTGGGGAAACACCATTGTCATGTATTTCAGTAGAATCGCGTTACAGAGCTAAAATAAAACACATACTGGGACAACTCCAAAACTAATCAGTGCAGCCCAAGCTCTTTTGCTGTTTCGACGTTAGGGGAGGACTGTAATGATTTCAGGGCATTTAGCTTTTGAATGGGGTTTAACAGATTTCTGGGGAAACACCATTGTCATGTATTTCAGTAGAATCGCGTTACAGAGCTAAAATAAAACACATACTGGGACAACTCCAAAACTAATCAGTGCAGCCCAAGCTCTTTTGCTGTTTCGATGTTAGGGGAGGACTGTAATGATTTCAGGGCATTTAGCTTTTGAATGGGGTTAACAGATTTCTGGGGAAACACCATTGTCATGTATTTCAGTAGAATCGCGTTACAGAGCTAAAATAAAACACATACTGGGACAACTCCAAAACTAATCAGTGCAGCCCAAGCTCTTTTGCTGTTTCGATGTTAGGGAGGACTGTAATGATTTCAGGGCATTTAGCTTTTGAATGGGGTTAACAGATTTCTGGGAAACACCATTGTCATGTATTTCAGTAGAATCGCGTTACAGAGCTAAAATAAAACACATACTGGGACAACTCCAAAACTAATCAGTGCAGCCCAAGCTCTTTTGCTGTTTCGACGTTAGGGAGGACTGTAGGGGATTTCAGGGCATTTAGCTTTTGAGGGGTTTAACATTTTCAGAAACATTTCTGTTTGGTTGTTAGTAATTTAAGAACTCATTGAACATGTATTTCAACTCCAAAACTAATGGGGTGTTGGCCCAGAGCTCTTTGCTGTTTAAAACAGGGAGGACTGTTCTGACAACTCCAAAACTAATCACCATTGTCATTTATTTCAGCCCAAGTTACTTTTAAAATAAAACACATACTGGGAGGACTCCAAAACTAATGAATGCAGATTCTTTAGCTGCATTAGGGAAGACTGTAATGATTTCAGGGCATTTAGCTTTTGAATGGGGTTTCCAGATTTCTGGGGAAACACCATTGTCATGTATTTCAGTAGAATCGCGTTACAGAGCTAAAATAAAACACATACTGGGACAACTCAAAACTAATCAGTGCAGCCCAAGCTCTTTTGCTGTTTCGACGTTAGGGGAGGACTGTAATGATTTCAGGGCATTTAGCTTTTGAAAGGACTAACAGATTTCTGGGGAAACACCATTTTATGTATTTCAGTAGAGCTAAAATATTTCAGAGCTAAATTTAAACTGGGGAACAAAAAAATTGTCATGTATTTCAGTAGAATCGCGTTACAGAGCTAAACTAATCAAAACTAATCAGCAGCCCAAGCTCTTTTGCTGTTTCGACGTTAGGGGAGGACTGTTGTGATTTCAGGGCATTTAGCTTTTGAAGGGGTTTCCAGATTTCTGGGAAACACCATTGTCATGTATTTCAGTAGAATCGCGTTACAGAGCTAAAATAAAACACATACTGGGACAACTCCAAAACTAATCAGTGCAGCCCAAGCTCTTTTGCTGTTTCGATGTTAGGGAGGACTGTAATGATTTCAGGGCATTTAGCTTTTGAATGGGGTTAACAGATTTCTGGGAAAACACCATTGTCATGTATTTCAGTAGAATCGCGTTACAGAGCTAAAATAAAACACATACTGGGACAACTCCAAACCTAATCAGTGCAGCGTTGGGTAGGACTCTTTTGCTGTTTTGAATTTCGAGGGAGGACTGTAATGTATTTTTAGAATGTTTTTAGCTTTTAATACTGGGACAACTCCAAATTCCATGTGCATGCATTTCCTTCAGGGGAATCCTTAGGGAGGTCGTTCAGTTTGAGAATTAATCTTTTTAGCTTTGGGACTAAAATAAAACACCATTGTCTGGAAATCTAAATAAAATAAAACACATACTGGGACAACTCCAAAACTAATTAGTGCATTTTCTTTTGCTGTTTCGACGTTAGGGAGGACTGTAGTGATTTCAGGGCATTTAGCTTTTGAAAACCACTAACAGATTTCTGGGGAAACACCATTGTCATGTATTTCAGTAGAATCGTTACAGAGCTAAAATAAAACACATACTGGGACAACTCCAAAACTAATCAGTGCAGCCCAAGCTCTTTTGCTGTTTCGACGTTAGGGGAGGACTGTAATGATTTCAGGGCATTTAGCTTTTGAATGGGGTAACAGATTTCTGGGAAACACCATTGTCATGTATTTCAGTAGAATTGCGTTACAGAGCTAAAATAAAACACATACTGGGACAACTCCAAAACTAATCAGTGCAGCCCAAGCTCTTTTTGTTGACGTTCGACTGTAGAAATTTCAGGGGAGGACTGTAATGATTTCAGGGCACATGTATTTTTGAATGCCATATTTCTGTTTGCTTTTGAAAGTTATTTAACATTGGATAGGAAACACCATTGTCATGTATTTCAGTAGTGTCGTTACAGAGCTAAAATAAAACACATACTGGGACAACTCCAAAACTAATCAGTGCAGCCCAAGCTCTTTTGCTGTTTTCGTTGTTGGGGAGGACTGTTGTGATTTCAGGGCATTTAGCTTTTGAATGGGGTTTCCAGATTTCTGGGGAAACACCATTGTCATGTATTTCAGTAGAATCGCGTTACAGAGCTAAAATAAAACACATACTGGGACAACTCAAAACTAATCAGTGCAGCCCAAGCTCTTTTGCTGTTTGCGTTTGGGAGGACTGTAATGATTTCAGGGCATTTAGCTTTTGAATGGGGTTTCCAGGACTGAAACACCATTGTCATTTTCAGTAGAATTTACAGTCTAAAATAAAACACATTTTGGACAACTCCAAAACTAATTTGCAGCCCAAGCTTTTTGCCTCTAGTACTACCATTTTTAGAAAAAACAGCCACCCTTTGGTGGATGTTTTAAAAAAAAAACACTACTGGGACAACTCAAAACTAACAGCCCAGCTCTTTTGCTGTTTCGACCGTTAGGGGAGGACTGTAATGATTTCAGGGCATTTAGCTTTTGAATGGGGTTTCCATATTTCTGGGAAAACACCATTGTCATGTATTTCAGTAGAATCGCGTTACAGAGCTAAAATAAAACACATACTGGGACAACTCAAAACTAATCAGTGCAGCCCAAGCTCTTTTGCTGTTTCGACGTTAGGGAGGACTGTATTGATTTCAGGGCATTTAGCTTTTGAATGGGGTTTCCAGATTTCAGGGGGGGAAACACCATTGTCATGTATTTCAGTAGAATCGCGTTACAGAGCTAAAATAAAACACATACTGGGACAACTCCAAAACTAATCAGTGCAGCCCAAGCTCTTTTGCTGTTTCGATGTTAGGGGAGGACTGTAGTGATTTCAGGGCATTTATTTTTGAAATGGGGTTAACAGATTTCTGGGAAACACCATTGTTGAATTTGTGAATCCAGAGCTAAAATAAAACACATTCTGGGACAAAACCATATTGATCAGGGCATTTAGCTTTTGAAAGGGACTTTTCGGGCATTGTTTTCTTTGTCTAAAATAAAACACATACTGCTTTTGAAACTATTTCTAATCACCATTGTCATCTTTTGTCCTGCCTTTTAAAATAAATACAGAGAGGAAACTAAAATTAACATTCAGGGACATCTTTTGAATGGGAAACCAAGTTTCTTTAACACCATTGTAACATCTTTACTTGAATGTTTCAGTAGCGTTACAAGCTAAAATAAAACATTTACTGGGACAACTCCAAAATAAATCACAGGGCTTTAGTGGTTTTTACCTGTTTTGCCCATTTGATTTTGGGGAAACACCATTGTTTTGTATTTCAGTCCCTTTCGTTACAGAGTTTAAAAATTTAAAACACATACTGGGACAACTCCAAAACTAATAGAGTGCAGCCCAAGCTCTTTTGCTGTTTCGACGTTAGGGTAGGAAGTAATGATTTCAGCCAAGGCTTTAGCTTTTGAATGGGGTTAACAGATTTCTGGTGAAACACATTTCAGTCATGCATTTTGATCATGTATTTCAGCTAGAATCAGGGCATTTATGGTCCTTTACATACTGGGACAATAAAACACCAAAACTAATCAGTGCAGCCCAAGCTCTTTTGCTGTTTCGACGTTAGGGGAGGACTGTAATGATTTCAGGGCATTTAGCTTTTGAATGGGGTTTCCAGATTTCTGGGAAACACCATTGTCATGTATTTCAGTAGAATCGCGTTACAGAGCTAAAATAAAACACATACTGGGACAACTCCAAAACTAATCAGTGCAGCCCAAGCTCTTTTGCTGTTTTCGACGTTAGGGGAGGACTGTAGTGATTTCAGGGCATTTAGCTTTTGAAAGGGGTTAACAGATTTCTGGGAAACACCATTGTCATGTATTTCAGTAGAATCGCGTTACAGAGCTAAAATAAAACACATACTGGGACAACTCCAAAACTAATCAGTGCAGCCCAAGCTCTCTTTTGCTGTTTCGACGTTGGGGAGGACTGTAATGATTTCAGGGCATTTAGCTTTTGAATGGGGTTTCCAGATTTCTGGGGAAACACCATTGTCATGTATTTCAGTAGAATCGCGTTACAGAGCTAAAATAAAACACATACTGGGACAACTCCAAAACTAATCAGTGCAGCCCAAGCTCTTTTGCTGTTTCGATGTTAGGGGAGGACTGTAGTGATTTCAGGGCATTTAGCTTTTGAAAGGGACTAACAGATTTCTGGGGAAACACCATTGTCATGTATTTCAGTAGAATCGCGTTACAGAGCTAAAATAAAACACATACTGGGACAACTCCAAAACTAATCAGTGCAGCCCAAGCTCTTTTGCTGTTTCGACGTTAGGGGAGGACTGTAATGATTTCAGGGCATTTAGCTTTTGAATGGGGTTTCCAGATTTCTGGGGAAACACCATTGTCATGTATTTCAGTAGAATCGCGTTACAGAGCTAAAATAAAACACATACTGGGACAACTCCAAAACTAATCAGTGCAGCCCAAGCTCTTTTGCTGTTTCGACGTTAGGGGAGGACTGTAGTGATTTCAGGGCATTTAGCTTTTGAATGGGGTTTCCAGATTTCTGGGGAAACACCATTGTCATGTATTTCAGTAGAATCGCGTTACAGAGCTAAAATAAAACACATACTGGGACAACTCCAAAACTAATCAGTGCAGCCCAAGCTCTTTTGCTGTTTCGACGTTAGGGGAGGACTGTAGTGATTTCAGGGCATTTAGCTTTTGAATGGGGTTAACAGATTTCTGGGGAAACACCATTGTCATGTATTTCAGTAGAATCGCGTTACAGAGCTAAAATAAAACACATACTGGGACAACTCCAAAACTAATCAGTGCAGCCCAAGCTCTTTTGCTGTTTCGATGTTAGGGGAGGACTGTAATGATTTCAGGGCATTTAGCTTTTGAATGGGGTTAACAGATTTCTGGGGAAACACCATTGTCATGTATTTCAGTAGAATCGCGTTACAGAGCTAAAATAAAACACATACTGGGACAACTCCAAAACTAATCAGTGCAGCCCAAGCTCTTTGCTGTTTCGACGTTAGGGGAGGACTGTAATGATTTCAGGGCATTTAGCTTTTGAATGGGGTTAACAGATTTCTGGGGAAACACCATTGTCATGTATTTCAGTAGAATCGCGTTACAGAGCTAAAATAAAACACATACTGGGACAACTCCAAAACTAATCAGTGCAGCCCAAGCTCTTTTGCTGTTTCGATGTTAGGGGAGGACTGTAATGATTTCAGGGCATTTAGCTTTTGAATGGGGACTAACAGATTTCTGGGGAAACACCATTGTCATGTATTTCAGTAGAATCGCGTTACAGAGCTAAAATAAAACACATACTGGGACAACTCCAAAACTAATCAGTGCAGCCCAAGCTCTTTTGCTGTTTCGACGTTAGGGGAGGACTGTAATGATTTCAGGGCATTTAGCTTTTGAATGGGGTTAACAGATTTCTGGGAAACACCATTTCATGTATTTTTGAATGGTTGTTAAACTTACCTAATTGTCAACAGCTTTCTTAAAAGGAATCAGTCCAAAACTAATCAAGCTCTTTTGAAACACCATTGCTGTTTCGACGTTAGGGGCTAAAATAAATGATTACTGGGACAACTCCAAAACTAATGGGGTTTCCAGATTTCTGGGGAAACTCTTTTGCTGTTCAGTAGAATCGCGTTTAGGGGAAATAAAACACATGATGGGACAACTCCAAAACTTTTCAGTGCAGAAAGCTCTTTTCCTGTTTCGATGGGGGGAGGACCTTGTTATGTATTTCAGGGCATTTAGCTTTTGAAAGGGTTTAAAACAATTTCTGGAAAACACCATTGTCATGTATTTCAGTAGAATGCTCTTTACAAGCTAAAATAATTCACATACTGGGACAACTCAAAAACTTTTCAGTGCAGCATTTAGCTCTTTTTTTTCGGGGTTTTCCAGAGGACTGTGATGATTTCAGGGCATTTATGTTTTCAGTAGAATGGGGTAACAGATTTCTAAAACACATACTCATGTATTTCAAAACTAATCACGTTACAGAGCTAAAAGCTCTTTTTTGTTGGACTGTTTCCAAAACTGGATCATTGTCAGAATGTTAAGCTAAAATAAAACACATACTGGGACAACTCCAAAAGGGGAGGAGCCAAGCTCTTTTGCTGTTTGTTTTTGATTTCAGGGCATTTAGCTTTTGAATGGGGTTTCCAGATTTCTGGGAAACACCATTGTCATGTATTTCAGTAGAATCGCGTTACAGAGCTAAAATAAAACACATACTGGGACAACTCAAAACTAATCAGTGCAGCCCAAGCTCTTTTGCTGTTTCGATGTTAGGGGAGGACTGTAATGATTTCAGGGCATTTAGCTTTTGAAAGGGGTTAACAGATTTCTGGGAAACACCATTGTCATGTATTTCAGTAGAATCGCGTTACAGAGCTAAAATAAAACACATACTGGGACAACTCCAAAACTAATCAGTGCAGCCCAAGCTCTTTTGCTGTTTCGATGTTAGGGAGGACTGTAATGATTTTCAGGCATTTAGCTTTTGAATGGGTTTCCAGATTTCTGGGAAACACCATTGTCGGGTATTTTCAGAAAAGCGTTACAGAGCTAAAATAAAACACATACTGGGACAACTCCAAAACTAATCAGTGCAGCCCAAGCTCTTTTGCTGTTTCGACGTTAGGGGAGGACTGTAATGATTTCAGGGCATTTAGCTTTTGAATGGGGACTTCCAGATTTCTGGGGAAACACCATTGTCATGTATTTCAGTAGAATCGCGTTACAGAGCTAAAATAAAACACATACTGGGACAACTCAAAACTAATCAGTGCAGCCCAAGCTCTTTTGCTGTTTCGACGTTAGGGAGGACTGTAATGATTTCAGGGCATTTAGCTTTTGAATGGGGTTAACAGATTTTGGGGAAACACCATTGTCATGTATTTCAGTAGAATCGCGTTACAGAGCTAAAATAAAACACATACTGGGACAACTCCAAAACTAATCAGTGCAGCCCAAGCTCTTTTGCTGTTTCGACGTTAGGGAGGACTGTAGTGATTTCAGGGCATTTAGCTTTTGGGGGGTAACAGATTTCTGGGAAACACCATTGTCATTTTTCAGGAAACAGGTAAAATGTCATGTGGGGCATATTTGTCCGTGTCCAGAGCTAAAATAAAAACATACTGGGAAAACTCCAAAATAATCAGTGCAGCCCAAGCTCTTTTGCTATTTTTCGACGTTAGGGGAGGACTGTAATGATTTCAGGGCATTTAGCTTTTGAATGGACTAACAGATTTCTGGGAAACACCATTGTCATGTATTTCAGTAGAATCGCGTTACAGAGCTAAAATAAAACACATACTGGGACAACTCCAAAACTAATCAGTGCAGCCCAAGCTCTTTTGCTGTTTCGATGTTAGGGGAGGACTGTAGTGATTTCAGGGCATTTAGCTTTTGAATGGGGTAACAGATTTCTGGGGAAACACCATTGTCATGTATTTCAGTAGAATCGCGTTACAGAGCTAAAATAAAACACATACTGGGACAACACAAAACTAATCAGTGCAGCCCAAGCTTTTTTGCTGTTTCGACGTTGGGGAGGACTGTAATGATTTCAGGGCATTTAGCTTTTGAATGGGGTTAACAGATTTCTGGGGAAACACCATTGTCATGTATTTTCAGTGGATGTTTTCTAAAATTTTACTGGGACAACTCAAAACTAATTGCAGTCTTTTCTGTTTGTTTCAAGGGATTTCACCTGTAATGATTTTATTTTGAAACACCATTGTCATTATTTTCAGTAGAATCGCGTTACAGAGCTAAAATAAAAACATACTGGGACAACTCAAAACTAATGGGGTGCAGCCCAAGCTCTTTTGCTGTTTCGATGTTAGGGGAGGACTGTAATGATTTCAGGGCATTTTTTTTTAGAAATGGGGTTAACAGATTTCTGGAAACACCATTGTCATGTATTTCAGTAGAATCGCGTTACAGAGCTAAAATAAAACACATACTGGGACAACTCTCAAAACTAATCAGTGCAGCCCAAGCTCTTTTGCTGTTTCGACGTTAGGGAGGACTGTATTTCAGGGCATTTTTCAGGGGCTTTTAGATTTTGAAACACCATTTTCATGTATTTCTAGAAAAACACCATTGTCATACTATTTCTCCAAAACTAATCAGTGCAGCCCAAGCTCTTTTGCTGTTTCTAAAATAAAACACATACTGACAGGGAAAACTAATGGGGTTTGCAGATTTCAAGCTTTTTTTGTCCTGATTTAACACCTGGGCGTTCAAGGCTGGGAAAATAAAAAACTTTGTAATGCCACAACTGGGAAAACTTCAGTGGCCAAGCTCTTTTGCTGTTACGACGTTGGGAGAATTTCAGGGCATTTAGCTTTTGAATGGGACTAACCAATTTCTGGGGAAACACCATTGTCATGTATTTCAGTAGAATCGCGCGTTACAGAGCTAAAATAAAACACATACTGGGACAACTCAAAACTAATCAGTGCAGCCCAAGCTCTTTTGCTGTTTCGACGTTAGGGAGGACTGTAATGATTTCAGGGCATTTAGCTTTTGAATGGGGTTTCCAGATTTCTGGGAAACACCATTGTCATGTATTTCAGTAGAATCGCGTTACAGAGCTAAAATAAAACACATACTGGGACAACTCCAAAACTAATCAGTGCAGCCCAAGCTCTTTTGCTGTTTCGACGTTAGGGGAGGACTGTAATGATTTCAGGGCATTTAGCTTTTGAATGGGGTTTAACAGATTTCTGGGAAACACCATTGTCATGTATTTCAGTAGAATCGCGTTACAGAGCTAAAATAAAACACATATGGGACAACTCCAAAACTAATCAGTGCAGCCCAAGCTCTTTTGCTGTTTCGACGTTAGGGGAGGACTGTAATGATTTCAGGGCATTTAGCTTTTGAATGGGGTTTCCAGATTTCTGGGAAACACCATTGTCATGTATTTCAGTAGAATCGCGTTACAGAGCTAAAATAAAACACATACTGGGACAACTCCAAAACTAATCAGTGCAGCCCAAGCTCTTTTGCTGTTTCGACGTTAGGGGAGGACTGTAATGATTTCAGGGCATTTAGCTTTTGAATGGGGTTTCCAGATTTCTGGGGAAACACCATTGTCATGTATTTCAGTAGAATCGCGTTACAGAGCTAAAATAAAACACATACTGGGACAACTCCAAAACTAATCAGTGCAGCCCAAGCTCTTTTGCTGTTTCGACGTTAGGGGAGGACTGTAATGATTTCAGGGCATTTAGCTTTTGAATGGGGTTTCCAGATTTCTGGGGAAACACCATTGTCATGTATTTCAGTAGAATCGCGTTACAGAGCTAAAATAAAACACATACTGGGACAACTCCAAAACTAATCAGTGCAGCCCAAGCTCTTTTGCTGTTTCGACGTTAGGGGAGGACTGTAATGATTTCAGGGCATTTAGCTTTTGAAAGGGGTTAACAGATTTCTGGGGAAACACCATTGTCATGTATTTCAGTAGAATCGCGTTACAGAGCTAAAATAAAACACATACTGGGACAACTCCAAAACTAATCAGTGCAGCCCAAGCTCTTTTTTTGCTGTTTCGACGTTAGGGAGGACTGTAATGATTTCAGGGCATTTAGCTTTTGAATGGGGTTTCCAGATTTCTGGGAAACACCATTGTCATGTATTTCAGTAGAATCGCGTTACAGAGCTAAAATAAAACACATACTGGGACAACTCCAAAACTAATCAGTGCAGCCCAAGCTCTTTTGCTGTTTCGACGTTAGGGGAGGACTGTAGTGATTTCAGGGCATTTAGCTTTTGAATGGGGTTTCCAGATTTCTGGGGAAACACCATTGTCATGTATTTCAGTAGAATCGCGTTACAGAGCTAAAATAAAACACATACTGGGACAACTCCAAAACTAATCAGTGCAGCCCAAGCTCTTTTGCTGTTTCGACGTTAGGGGAGGACTGTAGTGATTTCAGGGCATTTAGCTTTTGAAAGGGACTAACAGATTTCTGGGGAAACACCATTGTCATGTATTTCAGTAGAATCGCGTTACAGAGCTAAAATAAAACACATACTGGGACAACTCCAAAACTAATCAGTGCAGCCCAAGCTCTTTTGCTGTTTCGACGTTAGGGGAGGACTGTAATGATTTCAGGGCATTTAGCTTTTGAATGGGGTTTCCAGATTTCTGGGGAAACACCATTGTCATGTATTTCAGTAGAATCGCGTTACAGAGCTAAAATAAAACACATACTGGGACAACTCCAAAACTAATCAGTGCAGCCCAAGCTCTTTTGCTGTTTCGACGTTAGGGGGAGGACTGTAATGATTTCAGGGCATTTAGCTTTTGAATGGGGTTTCCAGATTTCTGGGGAAACACCATTGTCATGTATTTCAGTAGAATCGCGTTACAGAGCTAAAATAAAACACATACTGGGACAACTCCAAAACTAATCAGTGCAGCCCAAGCTCTTTTGCTGTTTCGACGTTAGGGAGGACTGTAATGATTTCAGGGCATTTAGCTTTTGAATGGGGTTAACAGATTTCTGGGAAACACCATTGTCATGTATTTCAGTAGAATCGCGTTACAGAGCTAAAATAAAACACATACTGGGACAACTCCAAAACTAATCAGTGCAGCCCAAGCTCTTTTGCTGTTTCGACGTTAGGGGAGGACTGTAATGATTTCAGGGCATTTAGCTTTTGAATGGGGTTAACAGATTTCTGGGGAAACACCATTGTCATGTATTTCAGTAGAATCGCGTTACAGAGCTAAAATAAAACACATACTGGGACAACTCCAAAACTAATCAGTGCAGCCCAAGCTCTTTTGCTGTTTCGACGTTAGGGAGGACTGTAATGATTTCAGGGCATTTAGCTTTTGAATGGGGTTTCCAGATTTCTGGGGAAACACCATTGTCATGTATTTCAGTAGAATCGCGTTACAGAGCTAAAATAAAACACATACTGGGACAACTCCAAAACTAATCAGTGCAGCCCAAGCTCTTTTGCTGTTTCGACGTTAGGGGAGGACTGTAATGATTTCAGGGCATTTAGCTTTTGAATGGGGTTTCCAGATTTCTGGGGAAACACCATTGTCATGTATTTCAGTAGAATCGCGTTACAGAGCTAAAATAAAACACATACTGGGACAACTCCAAAACTAATCAGTGCAGCCCAAGCTCTTTTGCTGTTTCGACGTTGGGGAGGACTGTGTTGATTTCAGGGCATTTAGCTTTTGAATGGGGTTAACAGATTTCTGGGGAAACACCATTGTCATGTATTTCAGTAGAATCGCGTTACAGAGCTAAAATAAAACACATACTGGGACAACTCCAAAACTAATCAGTGCAGCCCAAGCTCTTTTGCTGTTTCGATGTTAGGGAGGACTGTAGTGATTTCAGGGCATTTAGCTTTTGAAAGGGACTAACAGATTTCTGGGAAAACACCATTGTCATGTATTTCAGTAGAATCGCGTTACAGAGCTAAAATAAAACACATACTGGGACAACTCCAAAACTAATCAGTGCAGCCCAAGCTCTTTTGCTGTTTCGATGTTAGGGGAGGACTGTAATGATTTCAGGGCATTTAGCTTTTGAATGGGGTTAACAGATTTTTGGGAAACACCATTGTCATGTATTTCAGTAGAATCGCGTTACAGAGCTAAAATAAAACACATACTGGGACAACTCCAAAACTAATCAGTGCAGCCCAAGCTCTTTTGCTGTTTCGATGTTGGGGAGGACTGTAATGATTTCAGGGCATTTAGCTTTTGAATGGGGTAACAGATTTCTGGGGAAACACCATTGTCATGTATTTCAGTAGAATCGCGTTACAGAGCTAAAATAAAACACATACTGGGACAACTCCAAAACTAATCAGTGCAGCCCAAGCTCTTTTGCTGTTTTTAGGGAGGACTGTAATGATTTCAGGGCAGCTTTTGACATGCCTTTTTTCAGGAAACACCTCTTTGCTGTTTTGACGTTAGGGAGGACTTTGATTTCAGGGCATTTAGCTTTAGAATGGGGTTTAACAGATTTCTGGGGAAAAACATGTATTTCAGTGACCGTTACAACTAAAATAAAACACATACTGGGACAACTCCAAAACTAATCAGGTGCAGCCTCTTTTTTGCTGTTCGATGTTAGGGGAGGACTGTATTGATTTCAGGGCATTTAGCTTTTGAATGGGGTTAACAGATTTCTGGGAAACACCATTGTCATGTATTTCAGTAGAATCGCGTTACAGAGCTAAAATAAAACACATACTGGGACAACTCCAAAAACTAATCAGTGCAGCCCAAGCTCTTTTGCTGTTTCGATGTTAGGGGGAGGGGTAATGACATTTAGCTTTTGAATGGGGTTTAACAGATTTCTGGGGAAACACCATTTCATGTTTTTGTGAATGCCCGTTTTTGCTAAAATAAAACACATTTGGGGGACAAAAACTAAACAGTGTCACCAGCTCTTTCCTCACCAAATTTTGTTTGCTGTTATGAGTCTAAATCATTAATGTAGATTTAATTTAGGAAAGGACCTAATACATGAGTAGAAGCGTTACAGAGCTAAAATAAAACACATACTGGGACAACTCCAAAACTAATCAGTGCAGCCCAAGCTCTTTGCTGTTTCGACGTTAGGGAGGACTGTAATGATTTGTGGGCATTTAGCTTTTGAATGGGGTAACAGATTTCTGGGGAAACACCATTGTCATGTATTTCAGTAGAATCGCGTTACAGAGCTAAAATAAAACACATACTGGGACAACTCCAAAACTAATCAGTGCAGCCCAAGCTCTTTTGCTGTTTCGACGTTAGGGGGAGGTTGCATGATTTCAGGGCATTTAGCTTTTGAATGGGACTAACAGATTTGGGTAAAACCATTGTCATGTATTTCAGAGAATGTTACAGAGCTAGGTAAATAAAACACATACTGGGACAACTCCAAAAACTAATCAGTGCAGCATAAGCTCTTTTGCTGTTTCGATGTTAGGGGAGGACTGTATTGATTTCAGGGCATTTAGCTTTTGGGGTTTCAGATTTTGTCTCCCTTTTTGTGGATTTGGTATTACGTTACAGAGCTAAAATAAAACCAGTCTGTAATGGGTACAACCCCAAACACTAAAATAAAACACATACTGGGACAACTCAAAACTCAGTGCAGCCCAAGCTCTTTGCTGTTTTCGACGTTAGTAAATAACTAAATAAAAAAATTACTATTGGGGGCATTCTCTTTTGAATGGGGTTTCCAGATTTCTGGGAAACACCATTGTCATTATTTCTTTTGAATGGCGTTACAGAGCTAAAATAAAACACATTGGGAAACTCAAAACTAATCAGTGCAGCCCAAGCAGCTTTTGCTGTTTCACACGTTTGGGAAAACTGTAAAATTAATCAGGGCATTTATTTTTTGAATGGGGTTTCAGATTTCAGGGGAAACACCATTGTCATGTATTTCAGTAGGCATTTAGCTTTTGAGCTAAAATAAAACACATACTGGGACAAAACCAAAACTAATCATTGGCAGCCCAAGCTCTTTTGCTGTTTTGACGTTAGGGAGGACTGTAATGATTTCAGGGCATTTTTTGACTGTTTGCAGATTTCTGGGGAAACACCATTGTGCTGTTTCAGGGGTTTTAAAGGGCTTTAAAACACATTTGGGCTCTGTCAGTGCCTTTTTTCAGTGCTAGAATATTTTTTTTGATTTGAGGGAGGACTGTATTTTGGCCATTTTGTTTTGAATGGGGACAAGATTTCAAAACACCATCATGTATTTCAGTAGAATGCCTCTTTTAAAATAAAACAAATACTGGGACAACTCCAAAACTAATCAGTGCAGCCCAAGCTCTTTTGCTGTTTCGACGTTAGGGGAGGACTGTTTGATTTCAGGGCATTTAGCTTTTCTAACAATTTCTGGGGAAACACCATTGTCATGTATTTCAGTAGAATCGCGTTACAGAGCTAAAATAAAACACATACTGGGACAACTCCAAAACTAATCAGTGCAGCCCAAGCTTTTCTGTTTTGTTATTCTGACTGTATTGATTTCAGGGGGAATGGGACTCCAGATTTCTGGGAAACACCATTGTCATGTATTTCAGTAGAGGAAGCAGGGAGCTAATTTAAAACATTTCTGGGACAACTCCAAAACTAATTGCAGCCCATTGCTCTTTTGCTGTTTTATGTTAGGGGGGACTGAAGTTGAAATCCCATTTAGCTTTTGAATGGGGACTCTTTTTTCTGGGGAAACACCATTGTCATGTATTTCAGTAGAATCGCGTTACAGAGCTAAAATAAAACACATACTGGGACAACTCCAAAACTAATCAGTGCAGCCCAAGCTCTTTTGCTGTTTCGACGTTAGGGGAGGACTGTATTGATTTCAGGGCATTTAGCTTTTGAATGGGGTTTCCAGATTTCTGGGGAAACACCATTGTCATGTATTTCAGTAGAATCGCGTTACAGAGCTAAAATAAAACACATACTGGGACAACTCCAAAACTAATCAGTGCAGCCCAAGCTCTTTTGCTGTTTCGAAGTTAGGGAGGACTGTAATGATTTCAGGGCATTTAGTTTTTGAATGGGGAACAATTTCTGAAACACCATTTTGTATTTCAGTAGAATCGCGTTACAGAGCTAAAATAAAACATTTACTGGGACAACTCCAAAACTAAGTTGTTGCCCAAGCTCTTTTGCTGTTTCTCCGTTGGGGAGGACTGTAATGATTTCAGGGCATTTCGGGGCATGATTTTTGAATCCTTTCTAAGTTTAAATGCTTCTGTGGGGACAACAACTCAAAACTAATCAGTGCATGTATTGGTTCCTTTCTGTTTTGCAGTCTGTTTATGGGATAGTCGTTGTGGGGAGGACTGTCCAATGATTTCAAAGGCATTTAGCTTTTGGAATGGGATTTCAGGGCATTTTGATTTTTTATTTGGGCTGTCCATACACCATTGTCATGTCCCAGAAAAGTAGAATTTTGGTTACAGAGCTAAAATAAAACACATACTGGGACAACTCCAAAACTAATCAGTGCATGGGCCTTGGCTCTTTTGCTGTTTTCAATGTTAGGGAGGACTGTGACTGATTTCAGGGCATTTAGCTTTTGAAAGGGTTTCCAGATTTCTGGGTGGGGAAACACCATTGTCATGTATTTCAGTAGAATCGCGTTACAGAGCTAAAATAAAACACATACTGGGACAACTCCAAAACTAATCAGTGCAGCCAAAGCTCTTTTGCTGTTTCGATGTTGGGGAGGACTGTAGTGATTTCAGGGCATTTAGCTTTTGAATGGGACTAACAGATTTCTGGGGAAACACCATTGTCATGTATTTCAGTAGAATCGCGTTACAGAGCTAAAATAAAACACATACTGGGACAACTCCAAAACTAATCAGTGCAGCCCAAGCTCTTTTGCTGTTTCGACGTTAGGGGAGGACTGTAATGATTTCAGGGCATTTAGCTTTTGAATGGGGTTTCCAGATTTCTGGGAAACACCATTGTCATGTATTTCAGTAGAATCGCGTTACAGAGCTAAAATAAAACACATACTGGGACAACTCCAAAACTAATCAGTGCAGCCCAAGCTCTTTTGCTGTTTCGATGTTAGGGGAGGACTGTAGTGATTTCAGGGCATTTAGCTTTTGAAAGGACTAACAGATTTCTGGGAAACACCATTGTCATGTATTTCAGTAGAATCGCGTTACAGAGCTAAAATAAAACACATACTGGGACAACTCCAAAACTAATCAGTGCAGCCCAAGCTCTTTTGCTGTTTCGACGTTAGGGGAGGACTGTAATGATTTCAGGGCATTTAGCTTTTTGAATGGGGTTTCCAGATTTCTGGGGAAACACCATTGTCATGTATTTCAGTAGAATCGCGTTACAGAGCTAAAATAAAACACATACTGGGACAACTCCAAAACTAATCAGTGCAGCCCAAGCTCTTTTGCTGTTTCGACGTTTAGGGGAGGACTGTAGTGATTTCAGGGCATTTAGCTTTTTGAATGGGGTTTCCAGATTTCTGGGGAAACACCATTGTCATGTATTTCAGTAGAATCGCGTTACAGAGCTAAAATAAAACACATACTGGGACAACTCCAAAACTAATCAGTGCAGCCCAAGCTCTTTTGCTGTTTCGACGTTAGGGGAGGACTGTAATGATTTCAGGGCATTTAGCTTTTGAAATGGGGTTTCCAGATTTCTGGGGAAACACCATTGTCATGTATTTCAGTAGAATCGCGTTACAGAGCTAAAATAAAACACATACTGGGACAACTCCAAAACTAATCAGTGCAGCCCAAGCTCTTTTGCTGTTTCGACGTTAGGGAGGACTGTAGTGATTTCAGGGCATTTAGCTTTTGAAAGGGGTTAACAGATTTCTGGGAAACACCATTGTCATGTATTTCAGTAGAATCGCGTTACAGAGCTAAAATAAAACACATACTGGGACAACTCCAAAACTAATCAGTGCAGCCCAAGCTCTTTTGCTGTTTCGATGTTAGGGAGGACTGTAATGATTTCAGGGCATTTAGCTTTTGAATGGGACTAACAGATTTCTGGGAAACACCATTGTCATGTATTTCAGTAGAATCGCGTTACAGAGCTAAAATAAAACACATACTGGGACAACTCCAAAACTAATCAGTGCAGCCCAAGCTCTTTTGCTGTTTCGACGTTGGGGAGGACTGTAATGATTTCAGGGCATTTAGCTTTTGAATGGGGTTAACAGATTTCTGGGGAAACACCATTGTCATGTATTTCAGTAGAATCGCGTTACAGAGCTAAAATAAAACACATACTGGGACAACTCCAAAACTAATCAGTGCAGCCCAAGCTCTTTTGCTGTTTCGATGTTAGGGGAGGACTGTAATGATTTCAGGGCATTTAGCTTTTGAATGGGGTTAACAGATTTCTGGGAAACACCATTGTCATGTATTTCAGTAGAATCGCGTTACAGAGCTAAAATAAAACACATACTGGGACAACTCCAAAACTAATCAGTGCAGCCCAAGCTCTTTTGCTGTTTTTAGGGGAGGACTGTAATGATTTCAGGGCATTTAGCTTTTTGAATGGGGTTAACAGATTTCTGGGGAAACACCATTGTCATGTATTTCAGTAGAATTACAGAGCTAAAATAAAACACATATGGGACAACTCCAAAACTAAAGTGCAGCCCAAGCTCATAGGGGAGGACTGTAACAATTCAAAACATTTAATTTTGAATGGGCAGGGAAACAATTTCTCTTTTGCTGTTTCGTTCTGAATGTTGGGGAAACTCCAAAAATGATTTCTGGTTTTTTCTTTTTCAAGTCAAAAGGGGATTTCAGGGCATCACTTTTGAATTTCTATAGATTGGGGAAACACCATTTTTCATGTATTTCAGTAGAATCGCGTTACAGAGCTAAAATAAAACACATACTGGGACAACTCAAAACTAATCAGTGCAGCCCAAGCTCTTTTGCTGTTTCGACGTTGGGGAGGACTGTTTGATTTCAGGGCATTTAGCTTTTGAATGGGGTTTCCAGATTTCTGGGGAAACACCATTGTCATGTATTTCAGTAGAATCGCGTTACAGAGCTAAAATAAAACACATACTGGGACAACTCCAAAAAACTAATCAGTGCAGCCCAAGCTCTTTTGCTGTTTCGACGTTAGGGGAGGACTGGATTCAGGGCATTTAGCTTTGAACCAAGGGCATTTGAAACACCATTGTTTTAGAATCCCGTTACAGGCTAAAATAAAACACATACTGGGACAACTCAAAACACCATTGTCTTTTGCTGTTTCTTCGTTAGGGAGGACTGTACTGTTTACATTTAGCTAAAATAAAACACATTTTATTGGAAAACAATACTTTACACACAACTGGGGAAAAATTGTCATGTAAGTAGAATCGCGTTTAAAATAAAACACATACTGGGAGCTCCTTTTGTGCTGCCCAAGCTCAATTTTGAGGGAGGACTGTAATGATTTCAGGGCATTTAGCTTTTGAATGGGGTTTCCAGATTTCTGGGGAAACACCATTGTCATGTATTTCAGTAGAATCGCGTTACAGAGCTAAAATAAACACATACTGGGACAACTCCAAAACTAATCAGTGCAGCCCAAGCTCTTTTGCTGTTTCGACGTTAGGGAGGACTGTAATGATTTCAGGGCATTTAGCTTTTGAATGGGGTTTCCAGATTTCTGAAACACCATTGTCATGTATTTCAGTAGAATCGCGTTACAGAGCTAAAATAAAACACATACTGGGACAACTCCAAAACTAATCAGTGCAGCCCAAGCTCTTTTGCTGTTTCATCGTTAGGGAGGACTGTAATGATTTCAGGGCATTTAGCTTTTGAATGGGGTTTCAGATTTCTGGGAAAACCATTGTCATGTCTATTTCAGTGAAATATTGTTACATATAGGTAAATTTCCACATACTGGGACAACTCCAAAACTAATCAGTGCAGCCCAAGCTCTTTTGCTGTTTCGACGTGGGGAGGACTGTAATGATTTCAGGGCATTTAGCTTTTGAAAGGGGTTTAACAGATTTCTGGGGAAACACCATTGTCATGTATTTCAGTAGAATCGCGTTACAGAGCTAAAATAAAACACATACTGGGACAACTCCAAAACTAATCAGTGCAGCCCAAGCTCTTTTGCTGTTTCGGCGTTAGGGGAGGACTGTAGTGATTTCAGGGCATTTAGCTTTTGAAAGGGGTTTCCAGATTTCTGGGAAACACCATTGTCATGTATTTCAGTAGAATCGCGTTACAGAGCTAAAATAAAACACATACTGGGACAACTCCAAAACTAATCAGTGCAGCCCAAGCTCTTTTGCTGTTTCGTGTTAGGGGAGGACTGTAATGATTTCAGGGCATTTAGCTTTTTTGAATTGTCATGTATTTTTCCTTGTTACAGAGCTTAAAAATAAAAACATACATTGGGGACTTAATGATTTCAGGGCATTTAGCTTTTGAATACTGGGACAACTTCTGGGGAAAACCATTGTCATGTATTTCCAAGCTCAGAGCTAAAATGTTTTGTTTGGGAGGACTCCAAAACTAATTTCAGGGCATTTAGCTTTTGAAGGGGGGACTTTGTAATTTTTGGGGAAACACCTTTTTGTCATGTGTTTCACCATTGTCATGTAGATTTCAGTAGAATCGCGTTACAGAGCTAAAATAAAACACATACTGGGACAACTCCAAAACTAATCAGTGCAGCCCAAGCTCTTTTTGCTGTTTCGACGTTAGGGGAGGACTGTAGTGATGTTTCAGGGCATTTAGCTTTTGAATGGGGTTTCCAGATTTCTGGGAAACACCATTGTCATGTATTTCAGTAGAATCTTTTTTACAGAGCTTTAAAAACACATACTGGGACAACTCCAAAACTAATCAGTGCAGCCCAAGCTCTTTTGCTGTTTCGACGTTAGGGAGGACCTCTGTTTTATTTAGCTTTTGATTGGGGTCCAATTTCTGAAAAGGCATTTAGCTTTTGATGGGACTAACAGATTTAAAAACACCATTGTCATGTATTTCGGTAGAATCGCGTTACAGAGCTAAAATAAAACACATACTGGGACAACTCCAAAACTAATCAGTGCAGCCCAAGCTCTTTTGCTGTTTCGATGTTAGGGGAGGACTGTAATGATTTCAGGGCATTTAGCTTTTGAATGGGGTAACAGATTTCTGGGGAAACACCATTGTCATGTATTTCAGTAGAATCGCGTTACAGAGCTAAAATAAAACACATACTGGGACAACTCCAAAACTAATCAGTGCAGCCCAAGCTCTTTTGCTGTTTCGACGTTAGGGGAGGACTGTAATGATTTCAGGGCATTTAGCTTTTGAATGGGGTTTCCAGATTTCTGGGGAAACACCATTGTCATGTATTTCAGTAGAATCGCGTTACAGAGCTAAAATAAAACACACACTGGGAAAACTCCAAAACTAATCAGTGCAGCCCAAGCTCTTTTTGCTGTTTCGATGTTAGGGGAGGACTGTAATGATTTCAGGGCATTTAGCTTTTGAATGGGGTTTCAGATTTCTGGGGACAACCAAGTTTCTGTTCACCATTGTCATGTATTTCAGTAGAATCGCGTTACAAGCTAAAATAAAACACATACTGGGACAACTCCAAAACTAATCAGTGCAGCCAATCTCTTTTGCTGTTTAAAACCGTTAGGGGAGGACTGTAATGATTTCAGGGCATTTGAAGCTTTTGAATGGGGTTTCCATGATTTCAGGGGAAACACCATTGTCATGTATTTCAGTAGAAATCGCAATGTTACAGAGCTAAAATAAAACACATACTGGGACAACTCCAAAACTAATCAGTGCAGCCCAAGCTCTTTTGCTGTTTCGACGTTGGGGAGGACTGTAATGATTTCAGGGCATTTAGCTTTTGAATGGGGAAAACAGATTTCTGGGAAACACCATTGTCATGTATTTTGGAATCGCGTTACAGAGCTAAAATAAAACACATACTGGGACAACTCCAAAACTAATCAGTGCAGCCCAAGCTCTTTTGCTGTTTCGATGTTAGGGGAGGACTGGCCTGATTTCAGGGCATTTAGCTTTTGAATGGGGTTTCCAATTTGGGAAACACCATTGTCATGTATTTCAGTAGAATCGCGTTACAGAGCTAAAATAAAACACATACTGGGACAACTCAAAACTAATCAGTGCAGCCCAAGCTCTTTTGCTGTTTCAAATCGTTAGGGGAGGACTGTGTGATTTCAGGGCATTTAGCTTTTGAATGGGGACTAACAGATTTCTGGGGAAACACCATTGTCATGTATTTCAGTAGAATCGCGTTACAGAGCTAAAATAAAACACATACTGGGACAACTCAAAACTAATCAGTGCAGCCCAAGCTCTTTTGCTGTTTCGACGTTAGGGAGGACTGTAATGATTTCAGGGCATTTAGCTTTTGAATGGGGTTTCCAGATTTCTGGGGAAACACCATTGTCATGTATTTCAGTAGAATCGCGTTACAGAGCTAAAATAAAACACATACTGGGACAACTCCAAAACTAATCAGTGCAGCCCAAGCTCTTTTGCTGTTTCGATGTTAGGGGAGGACTGTAATGATTTCAGGGCATTTAGCTTTTGAATGGGGTTTAACAGATTTCTGGGGAAACACCATTGTCATGTATTTCAGTAGAATCGCGTTACAGAGCTAAAATAAAACACATACTGGGACAACTCCAAAACTAATCAGTGCAGCCCAAGCTCTTTTGCTGTTTCGACGTTAGGGGAGGACTGTAATGATTTCAGGGCATTTAGCTTTTGAATGGGGTTTCCAGATTTCTGGGAAAACACCATTGTCATGTATTTCAGTAGAATCGCGTTACAGAGCTAAAATAAAACACATACTGGGACAACTCCAAAACTAATCAGTGCAGCCCAAGCTCTTTTGCTGTTTCGACGTTAGGGGAGGACTGTAGTGATTTCAGGGCATTTAGCTTTTGAATGGGGTTTCAGATTTCTGGGGAAACACCATTGTCATGTATTTCAGTAGAATCGCGTTACAGAGCTAAAATAAAACACATACTGGGACAACTCCAAAACTAATCAGTGCAGCCCAAGCTCTTTTGCTGTTTCGATGTTAGGGAGGACTGTATTGATTTCAGGGCATTTAGCTTTTGAATGGGACTAACAGATTTCTGGGAAACACCATTGTCATGTATTTCAGTAGAATCGCGTTACAGAGCTAAAATAAAACACATACTGGGACAACTCCAAAACTAATCAGTGCAGCCCAAGCTCTTTTGCTGTTTCGATGTTAGGGAGGACTGTAGTGATTTCAGGGCATTTAGCTTTTGAATGGGGTTTCCAGATTTCTGGGAAACACCATTGTCATGTATTTCAGTAGAATCGCGTTACAGAGCTAAAATAAAACACATACTGGGACAACTCCAAAACTAATCAGTGCAGCCCAAGCTCTTTTGCTGTTTCGACGTTAGGGAGGACTGTAATGATTTCAGGGCATTTAGCTTTTGAATGGGGTAACAGATTTCTGGGAAACACCATTGTCATGTATTTCAGTAGAATCGCGTTACAGAACTAAAATAAAACACAACTGGGGGAGGCCAAGCAGCCCATCTTGCTCGTTTGGTTGTCAGCCCATCTTGCCTGAAAGATAGATTTATTGATCCCAGAATCTCATCGTTAGGGGAGGACTTGATTGAAGGAGCTTTTGAATGGGGTTTCCAAAAGCTTAAACACCACATGTACAGTAGAATTGGTTCCAGACCCTAAAATAAAACACATACTGGGACAACTCCTCTATAATCTGTTCTGAATGCTCTTTTGCTGTTTCCATTAGGGGAGGACTGTAGTGATTTCTTTTTAGCTTTTGAATGGGGTTTCCAGATTTCTGGGGAAACACCATTGTCATGTATTTCAGTAGAATTTTTACAGAGTTAAAATAAAACACATACTGGGACAACTCAAAACTAATCAGTGCAGCCCAAGCTCTTTTGCTGTTTCGACTGTTGGGGAGGACTGTAGTGATTTCAGGGCATTTAGCTTTTTGGGGGGATTTCTAGAGAAACACCATTTATTTCAGTAGAATGCGTTACAGAACTGAAAATAAAATTCTACTGAGGACAACTAATGCATTGTCAGTTTAAAACTTCTGTTTGATTTAAATTCAACACTTCTCACAATAAAATATATCCAAACTCCAAAACTAATCAGTGCCCAAGCTCTTTTGCTGTTTCGATGTTACGTTAGGGGAGGACTGTAATGATTTCAGGGCATTTAGCTTTTGAATAGGGTTTCCACATTTCTGGGAAACACCATTGTCATGTATTCAACAGAAAACTCCTAGGTCAGAGCTAAAATAAAACACATATTTGGGACAACTCCCAAAACTAATCATTTGCAGCCCAAGCTCTTTGCACTTTTCTCTGTTAGGGGAGGACTGTATGTGATTTCAGGGCATTGAAGCTTTTGAGAGGGGGTTTAACAGATTTCTGGGAAACACCATTGTCATGTATTTCAGTGAAATCGCGTTACAAAGCTAAAATAAAACACATACTGGGACAACTCCAAAACTAATCAGTGCAGCCCAGGCTCTTTTGCTGTTTCCGATGTTGGGGAGGACTGGTGATTTTTTCACCCATTTAGGTTTCTTTAATCAGTACTTTCTGTTTTCTACCTGTTAAAACTCAAAATCCATGTGCATGCATTTCCTTGAATCCCTGAAACACCATTGTCATGTATTTTAGAATTGCGTTTCAGTTTGAGAATTAATCATTTAGCTTTTGGGACTAAAATAAAAAACCATTGTCATGTATTTCACTGGGACAGAGCTAAATAAACCATATGGGACAACTCCAAAACTAATCAGTTATCCAGCTCTTTTCTGTTTTGATGTTAGGGAGGACTGTAGGTGATTTCAGGGCATTTAGCTTTTGAAAACCATTAACAGATTTCTGGGGAAACACCATTGTCATGTATTTCAGTAGAATCGCGTTACAGAGCTTAAAATAAAACACATACTGGGACAACTCCAAAACTAATCAGTGCAGCCCAAGCTCTTTTGCTGTTTCGACGTTAGGGGAGGACTGTAATGATTTCAGGGCATTTAGCTTTTGAAATTTAACAGATTTCTGGGGAAACACCATTGTCATGTATTTCAGTAGAATCGCGTTACAGAGTTTAAAATAAAAACATACTGGGACAACTCCAAAACTAATGGGAGGATCTCATCTTTTGCTGGCCCTGTTGGGGATTTGTTTATTTTAAGAGCTCTAGTCCCTTTAACACTTCTGCCTCTGTTATGCTAAGAGTAGTGATTTTTTAAAATTGGATAGGAACACCATTGTCATGTATTTCATGTAGAATCGCGTTACAGAGCTAAAATAAAAAATACTGGGACAACTCCAAAACTAATAGTGCAGCCCAAGCTCTTTTCTGTTTCTACGTTAGGGAGGACATTTGTGATTTCAGGACATTTAAGCTTTTGAATGGGGTTTCCTGTTATTTCTTGGAAACACCATTGTCATGTATTTCAGTAGAATCGCGTTACAGAGCTAAAATAAAACATGGCTGGGACAACTCCAAAACTAATCAGTGCAGCCCAAGCTCTTTTGCTGTTTCTTTGTTAGGGAGGACTGTAGTGATTTCAGGGCATTTAGCTTTTGAAATATTTTTTTTAATTTGGGAAACACCATTGTCATGTATTTCAGTTTTGTTTTAAAATAAAACACATACTGGGACAACTCCAAAAAATGTAATTGCTCTTTTGCTGTTTCTAGTTGGGGAGGACTTTTAAAAAACAGGCATTTAGCTTTTTGGGGTAACAGATTTCTGGGAAACACCATTGATGTCAGTAGAATGTTACAGCCAAAATAAAACACATACTGGACAACTAAAACTAACACTGGGCCCAACTCTTTGCTGTTTCAACTCCAAAACTCCAATCTACTTCTATTAGCCCATAGCTCTTTGCTGTTTTGCGTTAGGGGAAAATTGTAAACAGGGCATTTAGCTTTTGAATGGGGTAACAGATTTTGGGAAACACCATTGTATTTCAAGTAGAATCATGTTACAGAGCTAAAATAAAACACATACTGGGACAACTCAAAACTAATCAGTGCTGCCCAAGCTCTTTTCTGTTTCTTCATTGGGGAAACTGTACTAATTTCAGGGCATTTAGCTTTTGAATTTTCTATTTCTGGGAAACACCATTGTCATGTATTTCAGTAGAAACAGTCATTTAAAAATAAAACACATTGGGACAACTCCAAAACTAATCAGTGCAGCCCAAGCTCTTTTGCTGTTTCGATACAGGGGAGGTTGAAATTCCCCCATTTAAAATGATTTCAGGGCACACCAATGTCTTTGAATCAGGCTAAAATAAAACACATTATAGCACAACTCCAAATAATTATGCCCTTTGAATTTGTGTCCATTATTCTGACCCATATTGATTTGCAGGGCATTTTCTTTTGTCCTGATTTAACAATACACCAGGCTATTTAAAATGTATACTGGGACAACCCCAAAACTAATCAGTGCAGCCCAAGTCTTTTCCTGTTTCAGTTAGGGAGGACTGTATGATTTCAGGGCATTTAGCTTTTCAGGACAACCAGATTTCTGGGAAACACCATTGTCATGTATTTCAGTAGAATCGCGTTACAGAGCTAAAATAAAACACATTTTGGGACAACTTCAAAATTAAGATAAGTGCATTTAATAGTCTTTTTTGTTTCGTTGTTGCCCTTGGACTGATGTGATTTCTTCTGCATTTAGCTTTTGAATTCCTTTCTAGTTTAAAGATTTCTGGGAAACACCATTGATCATGTATTTCAGTAGATTGCGTCCCAGAGCTGTTAAAACACATACTGGGACAACTCCAAAGATAATCAGTGTTGCCCAAAGTCTTTTGCTGTTTCGAAGTTAAGGACTGTAATGATTTCAGGGCATTCCTTTTGCACCACTAATTTCAGCCATGCATTTTGATTTTGTATTCCAGCTGTCCATATGGTCCTTTGAAAGGCGCTAACAGATCCCAGAAAATAAAACAGTTTTGGTCTTGGGACAACTCCAAAACTAATCAGTGCAGCCTGTCTCTTTTGCTGTTTGTACCGTTGGGGAGGACTGTAATGATTTCAGGGCATTTAGCTTTTGAATGGGGTTTCCAGATTTCCTGAAACACCATTGTCATGTATGATAGTAGAATCGCGTTACAGAGCTAAAATAAAACACATACTGGGACAACTCCAAAACTAATCAGTGCAGCCCAAGCTCTTTTGCTGTTTCGACGTTAGGGAGGACTGTAATGATTTCAGGGCATTTAGCTTTTGAATGGGGTTTCCAGATTTCTGGGAAACACCATTGTCATGTATTTCAGTAGAATCGCGTTACAGAGCTAAAATAAAACACATACTGGGACAACTCCAAAACTAATCAGTGCAGCCCAAGCTCTTTTGCTGTTTCGACGTTAGGGAGGACTGTAATGATTTCAGGGCATTTAGCTTTTGAATGGGGTTTCAGATTTCTGGGGAAACACCATTGTCATGTATTTCAGTAGAATCGCGTTACAGAGCTAAAATAAAACACATACTGGGACAACTCCAAAACTAATCAGTGCAGCCCAAGCTCTTTTGCTGTTTCGACGTTGGGGGAGGACTGTAATGATTTCAGGGCATTTAGCTTTTGAATGGGGTTTAACAGATTTCTGGGAAACACCATTGTCATGTATTTCAGTAGAATCGCGTTACAGAGCTAAAATAAAACACATACTGGGACAACTCAAAACTAATCAGTGCAGCCCAAGCTCTTTTGCTGTTTTCGACGTTGGGGAGGACTGTAATGATTTCAGGGCATTTAGCTTTTGAAAGGGATTAACAGATTTCTGGGGAAACACCATTGTCATGTATTTCAGTAGAATCGCGTTACAGAGCTAAAATAAAACACATACTGGGACAACTCCAAAACTAATCAGTGCAGCCCAAGCTCTTTTGCTGTTTCGACGTTAGGGGAGGACTGTAATGATTTCAGGGCATTTAGCTTTTGAATGGGGTTTCCAGATTTCTGGGGAAACACCATTGTCATGTATTTCAGTAGAATCGCGTTACAGAGCTAAAATAAAACACATACTGGGACAACTCCAAAACTAATCAGTGCAGCCCAAGCTCTTTTTGCTGTTTCGATGTTAGGGGAGGACTGTAATGATTTCAGGGCATTTAGCTTTTGAATGGGGTTAACAGATTTCTGGGGAAACACCATTGTCATGTATTTCAGTAGAATCGCGTTACAGAGCTAAAATAAAACACATACTGGGACAACTCAAAACTAATCAGTGCAGCCCAAGCTCTTTTGCTGTTTCGACGTTAGGGGGAGGACTGTAGTGATTTCAGGGCATTTAGCTTTTGAATGGGGGACCAGATTTCTGGGGAAACACCATTGTCATGTATTTCAGTAGAATCGCGTTACAGAGCTAAAATAAAACACATACTGGGACAACTCAAAACTAATCAGTGCAGCCCAAGCTCTTTTGCTGTTTCGATGTTAGGGGAGGACTGTAATGATTTCAGGGCATTTAGCTTTTGAATGGGGTTTCCAGATTTCTGGGGAAACACCATTGTCATGTATTTCAGTAGAATCGCGTTACAGAGCTAAAATAAAACACATACTGGGACAACTCAAAACTAATCAGTGCAGCCCAAGCTCTTTTGCTGTTTCGACGTTAGGGAGGACTGTAATGATTTCAGGGCATTTAGCTTTTGAATGGGTTTAACAGATTTTGGGGAAACACCATTGTCATGTATTTCAGTAGAATCGCGTTACAGAGCTAAAATAAAACACATACTGGGACAACTCCAAAACTAATCAGTGCAGCCCAAGCTCTTTTGCTGTTTCGATGTTAGGGAGGACTGTTAGTGATTTCAGGGCATTTAGCTTTTGAATGGGGTTTTGATTTCTGGGAAACACCATTGTCATGTATTTTTTCCGTTACAGAGCTAAAATAAAACACATTACTGGGACAACTCAAAACTAATTGCAGCCCAAGCTCTTTTGCTGTTTTCGTTAGGGTAGAACTGTGTGATTTCAGGGCAAAATTTTTGGGGTTAACAGATTTCTGGGAAACCATTGTCATGTATTTCAGTAGAATCGCGTTACAGAGCTAAAATAAAACACATACTGGGACAACTCCAAAACTAATCAGTGCAGCCCAAGCTCTTTTTTTTGTTTCATGTTAGGGGAGGACTGTAATGATTTCAGGGCATTTAGCTTTTGAATGGGGTTTCCAGATTTCTGGGGAAACACCATTGTCATGTATTTCAGTAGAATCGCGTTACAGAGCTAAAATAAAACACATACTGGGACAACTCCAAAACTAATCAGTGCAGCCCAAGCTCTTTTTTGCTGTTTTCGATGTTAGGGAGGACTGTAATGATTTCAGGGCATTTAGCTTTTGAATGGGGTTTCCAGATTTCTGGGGAAACACCATTGTCATGTATTTCAGTAGAATCGCGTTACAGAGCTAAAATAAAACACATACTGGGACAACTCCAAAACTAATCAGTGCAGCCCAAGCTCTTTTGCTGTTTCGACGTTAGGGGAGGACTGTAATGATTTCAGGGCATTTAGCTTTTTGAATGGGGTTTCCAGATTTCTGGGGAAACACCATTGTCATGTATTTCAGTAGAATCGCGTTACAGAGCTAAAATAAAACACATACTGGGACAACTCCAAAACTAATCAGTGCAGCCCAAGCTCTTTTGCTGTTTCGGCGGGGGAGGAGGACTGTAATGATTTCAGGGCATTTAGCTTTTGAATGGGGTTTCCAGATTTCTGGGAAACACCATTGTCATGTATTTCAGTAGAATCGCGTTACAGAGCTAAAATAAAACACATACTGGGACAACTCCAAAACTAATCAGTGCAGCCCAAGCTCTTTTGCTGTTTCGACGTTAGGGGAGGACTGTAATGATTTCGGGGCATTTAGCTTTTGAATGGGGTTAACAGATTTCTGGGGAAACACCATTGTCATGTATTTCAGTAGAATCGCGTTACAGAGCTAAAATAAAACACATACTGGGACAACTCCAAAACTAATCAGTGCAGCCCAAGCTCTTTTGCTGTTTCGATGTTAGGGAGGACTGTAGTGATTTCAGGGCATTTAGCTTTTGAATGGGGTTAACAGATTTCTGGGAAAAACACCATTGTCATGTATTTCAGTAGAATCGCGTTACAGAGCTAAAATAAAACACATACTGGGACAACTCCAAAACTAATCAGTGCAGCCCAAGCTCTTTTGCTGTTTCGACGTTAGGGGAGGACTGTAATGATTTCAGGGCATTTAGCTTTTGAATGGGGTAACAGATTTCTGGGGAAACACCATTGTCATGTATTTCAGTAGAAGAGCGTTACAGAGCTAAAATAAAACACATACTGGGACAACTCAAAAACTAATCAGTGCAGCCCAAGCTCTTTTGCTGTTTCGATGTTAGGGAGGACTGTAATGATTTCAGGGCATTTAGCTTTTGAATGGGGTTTCTAACAGATTTCTGGGGAAACACCATTGTCATGTATTTCAGTAGAAATCGCGTTACAGAGCTAAAATAAAACACATACTGGGACAACTCCAAAACTAATCAGTGCAGCCCAAGCTCTTTTGCTGTTTCGATGTTAGGGGAGGACTGTAATGATTTCAGGGCATTTAGCTTTTGAATGGGGTTAACAGATTTCTGGGGAAACACCATTGTCATGTATTTCAGTAGAATCGCGTTACAGAGCTAAAATAAAATAAACACATACTGGGACAACTCCAAAACTAATCAGTGCAGCCCAAGCTCTTTTGCTGTTTCGACGTTAGGGGAGGACTGTAATGATTTCAGGGCATTTAGCTTTTGAATGGGGTTAACAGATTTCTGGGGAAACACCATTGTCATGTATTTCAGTAGAATCGCGTTACAGAGCTAAAATAAAACACATACTGGGACAACTCCAAAACTAATCAGTGCAGCCCAAGCTCTTTTGCTGTTTCGACGTTAGGGAGGACTGTAATGATTTCAGGGCATTTAGCTTTTGAATGGGGTTAACAGATTTCTGGGAAACACCATTGTCATGTATTTCAGTAGAATCGCGTTACAGAGCTAAAATAAAACACATACTGGGACAACTCCAAAACTAATCAGTGCAGCCCAAGCTCTTTTGCTGTTTCGACGTTAGGGGAGGACTGTAATGATTTCAGGGCATTTAGCTTTTGAATGGGGTTTCCAGATTTCTGGGGAAACACCATTGTCATGTATTTCAGTAGAATCGCGTTACAGAGCTAAAATAAAACACATACTGGGACAACTCCAAAACTAATCAGTGCAGCCCAAGCTCTTTTGCTGTTTCGATGTTAGGGGAGGACTGTAATGATTTCAGGGCATTTAGCTTTTGAATGGGACTAACAGATTTCTGGGGAAACACCATTGTCATGTATTTCAGTAGAATCGCGTTACAGAGCTAAAATAAAACACATACTGGGACAACTCCAAAACTAATCAGTGCAGCCCAAGCTCTTTTGCTGTTTCGACGTTAGGGGAGGACTGTAATGATTTCAGGGCATTTAGCTTTTGAATGGGGTTTCCAGATTTCTGGGGAAACACCATTGTCATGTATTTCAGTAGAATCGCGTTACAGAGCTAAAATAAAACACATACTGGGACAACACAAAACTAATCAGTGCAGCCCAAGCTCTTTTGCTGTTTCGATGTTAGGGGAGGACTGTAATGATTTCAGGGCATTTAGCTTTTGAATGGGACTAACAGATTTCTGGGGAAACACCATTGTCATGTATTTCAGTAGAATCGCGTTACAGAGCTAAAATAAAACACATACTGGGACAACTCCAAAACTAATCAGTGCAGCCCAAGCTCTTTTGCTGTTTCGACGTTAGGGGAGGACTGTAATGATTTCAGGGCATTTAGCTTTTGAATGGGACTAACAGATTTCTGGGAAACACCATTGTCATGTATTTCAGTAGAATCGCGTTACAGAGCTAAAATAAAACACATACTGGGACAACTCCAAAACTAATCAGTGCAGCCCAAGCTCTTTTGCTGTTTCGATGTTAGGGGAGGACTGTAATGATTTCAGGGCATTTAGCTTTTGAATGGGGTTAACAGATTTCTGGGGAAACACCATTGTCATGTATTTCAGTAGAATCGCGTTACAGAGCTAAAATAAAACACATACTGGGACAACTCCAAAACTAATCAGTGCAGCCCAAGCTCTTTTGCTGTTTCGATGTTAGGGGAGGACTGTAATGATTTCAGGGCATTTAGCTTTTGAATGGGGTTTCCAGATTTCTGGGAAACACCATTGTCATGTATTTCAGTAGAATCGCGTTACAGAGCTAAAATAAAACACATACTGGGACAACTCCAAAACTAATCAGTGCAGCCCAAGCTCTTTTGCTGTTTCGACGTTAGGGAGGACTGTAATGATTTCAGGGCATTTAGCTTTTGAATGGGGTTAACAGATTTCTGGGGAAACACCATTGTCATGTATTTCAGTAGAATCGCGTTACAGAGCTAAAATAAAACACATACTGGGACAACTCCAAAACTAATCAGTGCAGCCCAAGCTCTTTTGCTGTTTCGACGTTAGGGGAGGACTGTAGTGATTTCAGGGCATTTAGCTTTTGAATGGGGTTAACAGATTTCTGGGAAACACCATTGTCATGTATTTCAGTAGAATCGCGTTACAGAGCTAAAATAAAACACATACTGGGACAACTCCAAAACTAATCAGTGCAGCCCAAGCTCTTTTGCTGTTTCGACGTTAGGGGAGGACTGTAATGATTTCAGGGCATTTAGCTTTTGAATGGGGTTAACAGATTTCTGGGAAACACCATTGTCATGTATTTCAGTAGAATCGCGTTACAGAGCTAAAATAAAACACATACTGGGACAACTCCAAAACTAATCAGTGCAGCCCAAGCTCTTTTGCTGTTTCGACGTTAGGGGAGGACTGTAATGATTTCAGGGCATTTAGCTTTTGAATGGGGTTAACAGATTTCTGGGGAAACACCATTGTCATGTATTTCAGTAGAATCGCGTTACAGAGCTAAAATAAAACACATACTGGGACAACTCCAAAACTAATCAGTGCAGCCCAAGCTCTTTTGCTGTTTCGACGTTAGGGGAGGACTGTAATGATTTCAGGGCATTTAGCTTTTGAATGGGGTTAACAGATTTCTGGGGAAACACCATTGTCATGTATTTCAGTAGAATCGCGTTACAGAGCTAAAATAAAACACATACTGGGACAACTCCAAAACTAATCAGTGCAGCCCAAGCTCTTTTGCTGTTTCGACGTTAGGGGAGGACTGTAATGATTTCAGGGCATTTAGCTTTTGAATGGGGTTTCCAGATTTCTGGGGAAACACCATTGTCATGTATTTCAGTAGAATCGCGTTACAGAGCTAAAATAAAACACATACTGGGACAACTCCAAAACTAATCAGTGCAGCCCAAGCTCTTTTGCTGTTTCGACGTTAGGGGAGGACTGTAATGATTTCAGGGCATTTAGCTTTTGAATGGGGTTAACAGATTTCTGGGAAACACCATTGTCATGTATTTCAGTAGAATCGCGTTACAGAGCTAAAATAAAACACATACTGGGACAACTCCAAAACTAATCAGTGCAGCCCAAGCTCTTTTGCTGTTTCGACGTTAGGGGAGGACTGTAATGATTTCAGGGCATTTAGCTTTTGAATGGGGTTAACAGATTTCTGGGGAAACACCATTGTCATGTATTTCAGTAGAATCGCGTTACAGAGCTAAAATAAAACACATACTGGGACAACTCCAAAACTAATCAGTGCAGCCCAAGCTCTTTTGCTGTTTCGACGTTGGGGAGGACTGTAATGATTTCAGGGCATTTAGCTTTTGAATGGGGTTTCCAGATTTCTGGGGAAACACCATTGTCATGTATTTCAGTAGAATCGCGTTACAGAGCTAAAATAAAACACATACTGGGACAACTCCAAAACTAATCAGTGCAGCCCAAGCTCTTTTGCTGTTTTCGATGTTAGGGGAGGACTGTAATGATTTCAGGGCATTTAGCTTTTGAATGGGGTTTCCAGATTTCTGGGGAAACACCATTGTCATGTATTTCAGTAGAATCGCGTTACAGAGCTAAAATAAAACACATACTGGGACAACTCCAAAACTAATCAGTGCAGCCCAAGCTCTTTTGCTGTTTCGACGTTAGGGGAGGACTGTAATGATTTCAGGGCATTTAGCTTTTGAATGGGGTTTCAGATTTCTGGGGAAACACCATTGTCATGTATTTCAGTAGAATCGCGTTACAGAGCTAAAAAAAAAACACATACTGGGACAACTCCAAAACTAATCAGTGCAGCCCAAGCTCTTTTGCTGTTTCGACGTTAGGGGAGGACTGTAATGATTTCAGGGCATTTAGCTTTTGAAAGGGACTAACAGATTTCTGGGGAAACACCATTGTCATGTATTTCAGTAGAATCGCGTTACAGAGCTAAAATAAAACACATACTGGGACAACTCCAAAACTAATCAGTGCAGCCCAAGCTCTTTTGCTGTTTCGACGTTAGGGGAGGACTGTAATGATTTCAGGGCATTTAGCTTTTGAATGGGTTTTCCAGATTTCAGGGGAAACACCATTGTCATGTATTTCAGTAGAATCGCGTTACAGAGCTAAAATAAAACACATACTGGGACAACTCCAAAACTAATCAGTGCAGCCCAAGCTCTTTTGCTGTTTCGACGTTAGGGGAGGACTGTAGTGATTTCAGGGCATTTAGCTTTTGAATGGGGTTTCCAGATTTCTGGGGAAACACCATTGTCATGTATTTCAGTAGAATCGCGTTACAGAGCTAAAATAAAACACATACTGGGACAACTCCAAAACTAATCAGTGCAGCCCAAGCTCTTTTTGCTGTTTCGACGTTAGGGGAGGACTGTAATGATTTCAGGGCATTTAGCTTTTGAAAGGGACTAACAGATTTCTGGGGAAACACCATTGTCATGTATTTCAGTAGAATCGCGTTACAGAGCTAAAATAAAACACATACTGGGACAACTCCAAAACTAATCAGTGCAGCCCAAGCTCTTTTGCTGTTTCGACGTTAGGGGAGGACTGTAGTGATTTCAGGGCATTTAGCTTTTGAATGGGGTTAACAGATTTCTGGGGAAACACCATTGTCATGTATTTCAGTAGAATCGCGTTACAGAGCTAAAATAAAAACACATACTGGGACAACTCCAAAACTAATCAGTGCAGCCCAAGCTCTTTTGCTGTTTCGACGTTAGGGGAGGACTGTAATGATTTCAGGGCATTTAGCTTTTGAATGGGGTTTCCAGATTTCTGGGGAAACACCATTGTCATGTATTTCAGTAGAATCGCGTTACAGAGCTAAAATAAAACACATACTGGGACAACTCCAAAACTAATCAGTGCAGC
>JAHFZB010000507.1:0-43001 GCA_036884735.1 Huso huso
TGTTAAATTAATACTATTGAGAGACAGCACCCCAGTTCCTATAATAGACTATAAAAGGACGCCTCACAAATCATTAGTCATGTGCAAACCATCTTGAAACAAGATTGTCACAGAACAAGCCACAGAAGCAAGGAAGACAACTCTGACCTTGTTTTTCCTTGCAGTGAATGAGCAGTAAAATGCCAACATCATTCAACGACAGCGTCAATATGGCTACAGCTGAGAGTTAAGTTGTGAAACACTAGCAGGAATGATTGATTGCTTTGCTAAAACCTAAAAGGTAAAAATCTAATTACTTAGGGCCTAAGAATGGCAGATATCTTCCTACTGCTCCACACAAGAATGGGGTTGATACCTCATTTTTTAAAAGCTGATTTCTCCTGGTTTTAATAACGCTTCATTGAGAAGGTGCTAACAAATGCCCCTACACCTTCACGAATTGCATAGATTCTATAATTAACACGGGGCGTCCAAGTGAGTTCACAAAGCAGAAGACACTGCTGGGGGAAACAAAGGAAGTAAAGCAGTAACAGACTTCCTGGAAGGCCAGGCAACAAAGTGGGACACCACACGGTAAAATGGGGGTACCATTCTACCCGGTCTCTCTCGTTCATTTTACATCATGAGGTATAGTTAGAAACATACCTTAGAGTGTTTTGCTGCAACTGGGAGTTTAAAGTCTAATAGAAGGAATTTTCAAATCAATTCCAAATTGAAATAAATGTGATATACAGGGTATGCATGGAGTTAGCATCAGCATTAGAAATAAAGTCTGTTGCAAGAAATTGTTCTGTTGAAACAGTTGTGCCAAACCACCTAATATTTCATTTGTGAACAAGGTCGAGTGTTGAAACTTTATCTGGGCTGGTATTTGGGCACTGGTTGTTAAGAAAATAAACGAACAGGCTCTCCATCAGTCCTCGCCATTTACAGTTGATTCAATCACCACATTCTTAGTGGATGCTTTACACTGCAAATGGTCTGTGATGTGACAAGTGTGTATAAGTGAGGGATTTAAAAAATAGCTTTTATATAGTTTTATATAATATATAGTTTTCTCTTAGTTTCATTAGGATACCAAACAATAAGATCAGCAGAAAATAAACTAAAATATCTAATTAGATAGACTGTCAATACCAAATTCCAATTCCTACAGTCAGTAAATAAACATTAAAGGTAGACTTGCAATTTTATTAAATTACATCTTCACTAAAACATGTGTTTCTTTCAAATTGCACATTTGAGTGAATTGACGGCCATGGAGGGAAAATTATGTAACTATTTTGTTACCTCCAGTCATTAAACAATTCTCAAGATGAACTGTAAGTACAGTTTATGTGGGAAATATTTTGATGAGTATAAAATCCTGAATGTAAAGTGCCTCACACATGGCCTGGAACACTTATTTACATCCTGCTGAGTTTGCATGCCAATAGCCTTCTGGGAATCATACTGGATTTTAAAATTATATAAATGCATAATTTGCATTGTGGTTTTAAATGGCGATAGCATGTTTAGTATACAGTAGCCATGGTAGAATGAAGATATCCATATTGTAGCATGTTGATAGTAAGGGCAGCCGGACGAGCTAGAATAGAAAATTGTTATTGAAATAAAGACAACATGGTTTCATCCTTCCTCCACACCGACAGAAACACCCTGACAGACCCAGGGGGCCGCTACGTTGATGTCTGGAGTTGATATTAGAGGGTTTAGCCCCCATCAAAGAGTCCCAGAGCTGGGGTGAGAGGGACTGTAAAAGGAAGACAGGAGCTTGCACGTGAGGGCCTAGGGCTCTCCATTGTCAGAGTGGAGTGGTCAATGGTGCAGAAGCAGTGTTCTAAAGAGCTGTGTCAGGGACAAGCTGAGGTCAGGAGAAAAGAGGCAGGAGCAGCCATGGTAGGACTGGAACTGAAGCAGACTTCTCCACCTTCACCTGTCTACCCAAAACCTTGTGTGAGTTAGCGTTCAGTTGTATTTTGTTTCAGAAGTGGATTTTTTGCATGGCTAGTAGCGTTGTAGTCGTAATAATGCTCAGTGGGTGGGGAGAGGTTTGTATTGCCTTGATAAGGTTTTCAGGCTTTGTCGGTGTAGGAATACATCCACCAACCTGGTGCGCTCTGTCATAGGGTTCCCTGCTAAATGATTGACTTGTTTTACTGTCACTAGGCTAGTTAGTTTGGTTAGTGATAATAGAAAGGCAGCTAGTCCCGTCCTTCCTCTGCACGTCAGAGCCATCCAGACAGACCATGGGTCATTACAATAGAAAGATTTTAAAGAGTTCTAACAAAAACTATAGCTTGGCCGTTGTTGAGATTTTCCATCGTACATCTTTAAGTGTTTCCGGGGAAGAAATCACTGGGTGTGCAGCTCAGTTCGCTCATATAATTTTGTTCTGGGGCAGATCTTTCTCAGGAGAATGAATAACACATCTCCAATGTGTTTTCGCAGCTCATGGTTACTTTTTATACTGGCATCATTATAGAAATTACACCTTGTTCAGACTTGCTCACAGACAGCCCTAAAGGTGAAATACAATGGTGACTTTATAAAACATACCAAATATCCCTGAGTGTAGAAACAGCAATAAATGATGAATAAGAACATATATAACTAAATAAAACAAATGCAAATTGAGAGGTCAGAAAGTATTTACATTTTGGACAACCTATAGTAAATTACAAATTAAAATAGCAGGCCTATATCTATATACGATTCAAGTCTGTGGGAATTCTGAAAGAGGTTTAATTGTTCTGGATGGATGTGATCATTCCCCAATAAGTACCCCTTCAGGGAATTCCTTCAGTCTGCTCCAGAATTGCCCAGTGATCACTGTTCAGATGGTTCCTTGCAAAATACTGTATCAGTAACTTGTGCAGTCTTTGGAACAGGGCACTCTACTAACAGCCCAGTATTGAAGTCTTGTCAACTCTGCTGTCTTAACCACTGACATTGGCTTGCAGTAGAGAACTGCTATTTTTATATATTACTATATATGTATCAGGGATTCCATTTGTATAAAGCAAATCTTTGGGATCCTGTGGACGGGAGAGAAGGACTGAGCTGCAAATCTACCTCCCGTACCTATGCGAGTACGGCCCCTTGTACTGAAAGCTAACAAGCCAGAGTTGTTGTGTTTTGTTTGGCAGCCGGAGACCCGGATGGGAGCTGAAGCCGCGGAGCCAGCAGGAATACCCGGAGCACCTGCTCTGCCTGTCCACCCCCATACCATTGTTGGATAGGGGGTAAAATTGGGTTATTAAACACTGACATTTTTAAATCTACTTGTTTGTTTGTTTGGACATTCCCTCACTTCCACACCACTCACATCCTGACAGAGCCTTTAAGACCTGACTTTTGGGAGTTCAACCATTAACTTTCAAGTTTTGAGATCAACCATCAACTAGGAACTGAACAAGCACTTCTGGGCCTCCTCTTGTTTGTACATTTTCTGATGTCACAAACAAGTCATGAACTAAAATTAAACAAATCCCTCACCCAAGTCTTGCACTATCACGGGTGGGTATTTTTAAAAATACAGGCAAGTTTGTTTCTCTTCCTGTAGCCGCAAACCTCTGTGTTCCCAGCTTCCTGGTTGTCGCTGTAATGGAGCTCTGGGCTCTCCTTTTATAGGATGTGGCTGCTCCCAATTATCACCAATTATTCCATTTGGGAGCAGCCACATTCACACCTGTTTTTGGCAGGGATAGGAATTAACCCGATCCCTGCCAACCACCACCAAAACACACACAAACACCCACACTATTACAGGCAGAGTTCTTGTTCTGCCTCAATTTGCATATATCAAGATGCTTTTACAGCAATGATCCTTTGCTTTCCATTCCTTTCCATTCAATTCAATTCAATTCCATTCAATTCCATTCCATCCCATTCCATTCCTTTCTTCCTTTCCATTCCATTCAATTAAATTCCATTCCATTCCATTCAATTCAATTCCATTCAATTCAATTCAATGCCATTCCATTCAATTCCATTCTTCAATTTTCCAGATGTTTTCTTAACATCCAGCAACACTGTGATGCAACCTTCTTGACTTTTTTTTCTTTTCTTTGGCAGAAAACCAATAACCTACTTGCTGTGATAAGGTGTTTTAAGAAATCATACTGTAGGCACAGATTTGAAAACATCTGTGACTTTGTAATAGAGGGGATTAGTTGAACCTAAGTGTGACTAGTTTTAAATTGAAAAAGAAGCAGTTGTGAAAGTGTGAAGAGAGAGAGTCAGATATAGTTCTATTTCTCCACATGAAGAAGTGTAGATGAAGAACCAGGTTAACTCAAAGATTACTGCAGTAAATCTTACCTAATATGTATTGACAACACTTTGTATGTATATATATATATATATATATATATATATATATATATATATATATATATGAAAATGTGATTGGTTAAAACTTCATCATAGGAGGAAAAATAGATCGAACTATTGCCTTAACATCCTTACACCACCGGTCTATGTCGCAGTCTGCCATGCGATTGGTTCACATCACAGTCATTCCGCCCCTTTTTAAAGGAACGCCTTTCTCCCCTGCACTCCTCACAAGAGAAAATGGCTGAACACCGATTCTGTGATTTAACAGAAAATTTTAACAGATTTCGCGGAAATCTGAAAATTGCGGGGCCACCGCGAAATTCACCTCTTTTAGTGGTCAATGCATACCAGACAAGTATGGAGAGAAAACAAAGAAACCTTGTTTAAATGAACCACTGCACAACACAAGCGACGCAAACTACTTATCTTTCTTCTGTAGATAGGCTTTTTTATTTCTTCGCCATCCTGTGTGCATTGAACTTAGGCACAAAAAAAAAACGTCCTTAGACAAATAACATTTACAAATAAAATACCCCAACGTGGTTAACGCTCTTGTTTACTGTTCAAATGACAACGCTGTTTTAATCAGCCTATCAGTGCATCTGTACTGGCTTTCTGAGACCTGTACTGTACAGTAGGGGGTGGGACAAAGTCACTGCTGAATTGTTTTCATTTAGGTTGCTAAAATCTAGTTTTCAGCATTGGAGGTAAAATACCAGAAATGGACGACAAAGCAAAAAAAGCAAAGTATATTTCAGCTGATGATCGTGTCAAGATATTTCCCAAAGAAACTTTACATGCAGATGGAAGTAATTGTTTTGCACATTTTGTAATGTGTCGTTGGAGAAAGTACGATCGATCGCTATTTAGCTTCAGAATCACACATTAAACGAAAGGCTACTACAAAGGCTGCTGAACAGAACGTATGATAAACAGCTTTCAGAAAACAAACTGGAAAGTCAGTGCAGACAAAAAGTACTCCTGTCGGTTGTAGCCAAGTTAAATCAGTACTACAGGTACGATCCAGCACAACCACCTCGCTTCAAACAACCTGCTACTTACTTTTTAAACGCAGTCAGAATTTTAGACCTGAACAGGCACGTTTCCTTTGTTTTGACTCGGTACTAATAAATTATTGGATGGGACAAATAACATGACAACGAATGTGGTGCATATATTGCCTTTATTAAAGAGTGCCAGATGCCCTTGGGTAACCCAGTTTTGGGAATGTTTCTAATCCATTTCCACATCTGTATAACTTGGCAAAGCTTTGCCTTACACTTTCAATCAATTCAGTGGATGCAGACGTGCAGTCTCAATGTATGGGCAAGTCCACACCAGACAGAGAATGTCGGCAGCAACTGCTGGGGGATGCTGCATGCTTGCCTTTAACAAATGACAGCACTCTGTTTTAGTAAGGAAGCAAGTATCACTATTTTTAGGCTTTTATAGTGCTCTGAAATATTGTCTACTTAGGTTTATTTAATGTTTAAACAGGTCCGCGGAAAAGTCAACGCAATCTTATTTTATTCCATAACCTGCCTGCGAAAAATATACTGTAGCTTTTTGCAGGCAGGTAGAAAGGACGGAGACGACATGCTTGGTTCCTGTTCTTCAAATCCTTTTATTTAACACACCACTGGCGGACACTCTCACGAGCACCCACACCACTGTTGACCTCTCTGTTACAGCACCCGGTCCACAGCTCGGTCAGCAACACTGGAAACAATACAGGGTTTAAATAGAACAACCAGCCTTCAGAACATCAACAACATATTTGGCAGCAAAGCGTCCTTATATAATGTAGCTCCACCTCTTTATTCTAATCGGGTACCAGAGTTTTTTACATATCCCATTGGTCCTCAAGCCGCACACCGGACCAATGAGCACAGACCAACAACAACCAATTACAGGGGGACACAGAAAGCACCACATGCGCAAGTTACATTTACACATAGACACAGAGACAGGGTTATACAAGCAAACGGCAGGAAATACAGAGCGGGAAGGGAACACAATACAGCGGGAATTACAGTACACAACCACAGTAGAAACAGTAGGAATACAGTACACAAACACAATTACACAGATCGCTACAATACGTAAATCTACTGCGATTTAAGTAGACCACTACTTATATCTAGCGTTCCGCATTTTCGGTTTTTATCTTAACACATTTTTCCCGGGAAATTTTCTGAGTTTATAAGAGGGATAAAATCAGTAAAAATTTGTTTTTGTGCGTATTTTGTGTGATATGTTGTATGTGGCGTGTTAATGTTGGTGTATATATATGGGCATGAAGCACTCACTCAGGGTTCGGTGTTCAGGGGCGAAGGAGCGAGAGACGAGAGACGAGAGTCATAAGGCAAGAGAGTCTACACACCCCAATCTACACAGAAACAGACCCACACACAATCTACACCCCCCCAATCTACACAGAAACAGACCCATACACAGTATATTACAATCCCCCCAATCTACACAGAAACAGACTCACACACAGTATACACACCCAAATCTACACAGAAACAGACACACACACACAGTCTACAACCCCTAATCTATACAGAAACTGACTCACACAGTCTACACACCCCAATCTACACAGAAACAGACTCACACACAGTCTACAACCCCTAATCTACACAGAAACAGACACACAAGTCTACACCCCCCAATCTACACAGAAACAGACACACACACAGTATACAACCCCTAATCTACACAGAAACAGACACACAGTCTACACACCCCAATCTACACAGAAACAGACTCACACACAGTCTACAACCCCTAATCTACACAGAAACAGACTCACACACAGTCTACAACCCCTAATCTACACAGAAACAGACCCACACACAATCTACACCCCCCCAATCTACACAGAAACAGACACACACAGTCTACACCCCAATCTACACAGAAACAGACTCACACACAGTCTACACCGCCCAATCTACACAGAAAAAGATTCACACACAGTCTACAACCCCTAATCTACACATAAACAGACCCACACACAGTCTACACCCCCAATCTACACAGAAACACTCACACAGTCTACAACCCCTAATCTACACAGAAACAGACCCAAACACAGTATATTACAATCCCCCCAATCTACACAGAAACAGACTCACACACAGTCTACACACCCAATCTACACAGAAACACTCACACAGTCTACAACCCCTAATCTACACAGAAACAGACCCAAACACAGTATATTACAATCCCCCCAATCTACACAGAAACAGACACACACACACACACAGTCTACAACCCCTAATCTACACAGAAAGACCCACACACAATCTACACCCCCAAAATCTACACAGAAACAGATTTACAGTCTACACCCCCAATCTACACAGAAACAGACTCACACACAGTCTACAACCCCTAATCTACACAGAAACAGACCCACTCACAATCTACACCCCCCAATCTACACAGAAACAGACTCACACACAGTCTACACACCCCAGTGTACACAGAAACAGACTCACACACACAGTCTACAACCCCTAATCTACACAGACTCACACATAACAAAATTTGAATTAAGAATTAAGAAAAATGTTTAAGATCAATATCAGTTATAATAGTTCCGATTTTGGTAACACTTTATTTACAGTGATATCAACAGTTCATGTAGAAATCACTGTCTGTAATCACTGCAATTACAGAAAGTGTTTTCCACTTTGAAAAAGGTTCCTTTATAATATAATGTTATTACTGTTTCTGCACTCACGGGTACAGCTTCATTGGCACTGTCTCTGCGCAGGGTGGCTTTCTGTAATGAGGCCAGTACAAAATGACCTCTAGGGGTGAACTTGGAGTGTGGAATGGACTTCTTCACAGTGAGCAGGCTGGTTTTACATCCCTGATGGTCTTTTGTATACTGGCCATAGTGCTCAAGCCACCTTGCTCAGGGACAGTTCAAAAGGTGAACTGTACTAATGATTTTACTGACCTTGCCAAGTCTCCAGGGGTGCAGAAATAGAGGATACACACAGGGCCGGATTAACACATAGGCAAACTAGTCATGTGCCTAGGGCCCGAACTCAAGGGGGGGGCCCCAAAATGGTTGTGTTTTTTTTTTTTTTACATATACAGATTTGACTGGAAAAACTTCACTCACTGACATTCGAACCGAGGCATGTATCTCAAAATCAAATTGTCCTGACAGGCGTTATGCATATTACCCCATAGAATTCTGTATCCCCACATTATTACATGCTTGTGCAGGTGCAGTTTTTAAAAGATCGCTGGACGCATGCATGATATTCCTGTGCCCGAGCCCGCTGTGTTCTCAAGCACTGCCATTGAGTTCTGCTGCAGCTTGCAACAAATATTGTAAAAAAGACAAAACTAATTCTGTGCAAAAATAAAACAGCACATTTAACACCACTGATTTTCTAGATATACAGCACGTTTCAGCCTCCTCGTTGCTCAACACACGAAACCCTTGATTCAAGTAACCTTATACAACTTTTTTTTTAAAACACATTTTCATTGTATTACATGTAAATACTGTTCAGAAACATCAAGCGTTCACGTCCTGCGGTCTCTGAAAAAATGCAGCTGTGTTGGCGTGGAGTCATCAAGGGTACAGAATTCTATAGGGTACAGAACTCTACCATATGTAACAGCTGAACTTACTTGTATCAACACATTGGCGATTTCTCTGCTCTTGAGAAAAGGGCATTTTGTTTAATGAAGCAAGTTAAAACCCACCCGATCAACAAAAAAACATGGAAACATTGACGATTTTGCGTGCAGTAAATTGTAATGTATTTGACTACACAACAATGTACAGGCATGTTTGTTTTTTACTATTTATTTTCATGGACTATTTAGTCAAAAAAAGTTTGAGCACCCTTCATATTACCTTTTTCAACTTCATATGGTGTTCATTGTTTGTTTGAACTGTTGCCTTTTTATTCAGTAAATCAGGAAAAGTCTTTGTCGAGCTGTGCTACAGAATTAACGAGGATTCAGTTTTATTCTGAAATGTATTGGGCACCCCCTACAGTTTAATTTTCTGTCAGATTCATCCAGTCATTCATAATAACTTAAAACTGAGAATTCTACCTGCTGTAAAGGGTGGAGGGCTAGTTATAAAGGCTGTAATGTATATAGAGGTGTGTGTATATGTGTGTGGCTGTTTGTTCAGGGGGAGGGGCCTGCAAGTGTATGCTTTCCTAGGGCCCAGTGATAAGAACATAAGAACATAAGGACATAAGAAAGTTTACAAAGCGAGAGGAGGCCATTCAGCCCATCTTGCTTGTTTGGTTGTTAATAGCTTATTGATCCCAGAATCTCATCAAGCAGCTTCTTTGAAGGATCCTAGGTTAATCCGCCCTGGATGCACAATGAACATCATAGAATAATACAGGAATTACAAAAATGAGGACAGCAGAACAGCCCACAAGCCCCCGAAAAGGTTAAACGTTTATTTAACAAGTATGAATATAAGCTAGAGAGAATGACTTTTCTTAGGTCAAGCTCCACATCTGCTTAGTAAAGCGATGTAATTTGGAACAGTGTGAATGCCTGTCATTGGATTAGAATGAATGACTAAAGATAGATTCCAAATTGAAAAGAAAAATTCACTGAGCAGCATCGAATTTAAAAAGGTTATTCCATGCTAGATCTCTCAACGCTTGTGTAAACAATATTAAATAACCCTTTAAAATTCAGAGAGTATTCCTTAAAGGTGTAAGAATCTTTAGCTATGAAGCAGGGAGCAGCAGTGGCTCCAGGGCACAGAGGAGGGCGTGGCTCTGTGTTAGGGGGCGTGGTTTGATGCTGATCCTGCGCTGCCTGGGGGGTCATGCCGTGACTCCTTCCTATTGGACAAATCAGAACAAAATGAGCAAACTTTAACTTCATTTATTTAATTAAGAATAACAGCAACACTACCAATATGTATCAATAGAAACACTAACCAAATCATTTCATAAATCTTATCTGTCATGCAAATGTTTTCATTATATAGGTCTCAAATGTGCAGTTTTGAAAGAAACACAGATTTCATTTGACTTTATGAAGCAAAATGAGTTAATTATATAGGGTGATGCAAAACCTTTGGCCATAGCTGTACACTGGGTTAAAGAAAGTGTTCTTGTTTTGCCTCCTGGGAGTCTGTTCCTGCTTTATTTCCAAGGTCATTTTACCCCAGCAGTGTCTTGGGGTGCATAGCATGTCAGTCATTAGAGGAATCAGAGCCATGAATATATTCTATAATCTCATTGTGTTTTCCCTGTGATATGAGTTTATTAGTGAAGCACATACTATGAACTCACTCTGATATCTAGGCTGTTATTGAAAGAGTCCACACAGCAGAAAATCAGCTAACCTATTCAACCTTCCATGACTCTAACCTTATTTATTTGTCAGTTGACACACACTGACCTTGTCCTTGGATACAATAACATGCCATGTATATAGTACCATACCAGTTTCAATAATATATCATCCTTCATGAATGATTCATTACTTTACAGACTAATAAATTAAGAAAAGCGCAAGAATGCTGGCTAAGCAGAGGTTTCAGGAAGAAAATTGCTTCAACACTCAAGAAGAACCTGACACTGAATTCCAATGTAGGGGCACAAGAGCTAAACCCCCTGGTGTCAGAGATTTGTAATCTGCTCATCGCAAAGTTCAGATCACTCAAATAGACCAGACCAATAGCCAACACTTTAAATGAGGTTAAATGCACCTGGCTGTTAGGGTCCGCTGAAGAATGATGAAGAGAAACAGTCTCTGCTGAATTTCACCTGTTGCTCCCTGTGGAATCCCCAGCAAAGACCAACAACTTCGCAATCCAGGAAGCTGCACTCCCCTGACTGTATGACTCAAGATGGACACCACGCAGCCGTGTCTTTACCAGGTGAGCCACTAGGGATCCTCTTTGAGGTCCCAGTTTTAAGATCATTTTCAGAGTGAGCCAGTTGTTGTTTAGGTGGATATTTGACTACCCCTCACAGGTGTAGGTGCACTTTAACAGGGTCACAGACAGGCCCTTCCTCTAGCAGGGAGATGCACCTTACAGGGTTACAGACATGCTGCTCAGCTGAGGACTCGCTTCACTGGCATGTCTGTCAGCGAGGATGAAGCTGTCTTCTGGTAAAGACTGACAAGCCCAGATGTCAACCAGTACAGTGCTGGTCGCATACATACAAAATTGAATATATTGAATATTTTTAACAGGATTTATCACATGTTTGTGGGTGTTCTAATGTAAAATCATTTTTCATAAGTCCATGGTCAGCTCTTGAGAGGAAATTAATCTCGCAGGGGCTTTGTTCAATCAACAAATTGATTCAAAACATTACAGTTCATCAGCTTGATGTAACCACTGTAGATTCTAAAGTAGAAGAAACAGAATATGGTCACATTTTAGTCCATTTTAAAAACATCTTTAGAAGTGTAATTAAATAAATCGATAAACGATTATTATTACAACATACATATATATAACCAAGGGAATCACCTCGTCACACTTATGCGCTCCTCCAATCCTACAACCAAGGGAATCGCTTCGTCACACCCATGTGCTCCTCCAATCCTACAACCAAGGGAATCGCTTCGTCACACCCATGTGCTCCTCCAATCCTACAACAAAGGGAATCGCCACATCACACCCATGTGCTCCTCCAATCCTACAACCAAGGGAATTGCCTCGTCACACCCATGTGCTCCTCCAATCCTATAACCAAGGGAATCGCCTCGTCACACCCATGTGCTCCTCCAATCCTATAAACCAGGGAATAAGCCTCATCATCCCCCATGTGCTCCTCCAATCCTATAACCAGGAAAGCCTCGTCACAACCATGTGCTCCTCCAATCCTATAACCAAGGGAATAAGCCTCATCACACCCATGTGCTCCTCCAATCCTATAACCAGAGGGAATCGCCGCGTCACCCATGTGCTCCCCTCCAATCCCTATAACCAAGGGAATCGCCTCGTCACACCCATGCGCTCCTCCAATCCTACAACCAAGGGAATCGCCTCGTCACACCTATGCGCTCCTCCAATCCTACAACCAAGGGAATCGCCTCGTCACACCCATGCGCTCCTCCAATCCTACAACCAAGGCAATTGCCTTGTCACACCCATGAGGCCAGCACTGCAGCTTGTAGGTTCTGCTTTAGTGTGGTCAAGAGAAACAGTCTCCCTAACCTGCCCCAGAGCCAACAAAATGTTTACTGTGTGAAGAACATCAACGTTGCACTGTTAGGACGCATACTTGCGCTCCCTTCACTGTATGATTCAGCCTGCATATCAAATGGCTTTTACCAGGTGAGACACACACGGACCCCTTTATTACAACCTTTTCAAGTCATGTTATAAAGTAATTTTAAGGTTTCTTGTAAATCTATTAGTTACATTTTTTTCTACACAGGGAAAACAGTTTGTGTGGAAAGACCAATAACCCATTCTGGACACACAATATATTTTCCAATGCCTGTGTCTCCTATGCCAGGTGTTTCTCCCATGAACTTTATTACATGAATAAAAAATATCATATATGGTTCATTAATAAACCACAATTATGAGACAAGCATAGTGATTAACACTGCATTCACAGTACAATTTAAGACCATCCTATGTTTCAGTGAGCTTTATGAATGGCAGCTAAATCCTATCTCAGACTGAATATGACAAACTGTTAGTTTATGATGACTGCAAACTACAGACAGGAGCAGCAGCTTATACAAAGTACATTGACATGTGCCTTTCTGACCATTTCACTAGATCATATCCACATCAATGTGAAGTGTTCCAACACAACCATATACAGTAAGTACTGCACCAGTTGGAAAATACAGTGACTATAATAAGTAAACATGATGAGATAATAAAAATGGGTTTGATCCCCATGATGGAGGTTAAATGGAATGGAGACCAGCACACCAAGAAAGCTCACTATAAATCTGGTACAGGGACATGGGAGCGCCTGGAAGTTAAAGAGATTTAAATAGAAACTCTTTCTGCTGCCTTGCAACTCCGACAACAATGTGACGTCATCCTCCAGCAAATATTAAGATAATCCATCACTTGGGTAGAACAGATGGTGCTCCACATGTGGGCGTCTAACGCATCTGTTTGTAACACACAGCAATGTAGTAATCAAGATGGTGGAACACATAATGAACAGAGTTGTGAGACACAGACAGAAATTGCAGAGAAAAGGTGCTGTGTTATTATTGAAAAGGAGCTATGCTATTATATTGCACCATTGAAAAGAAGCTGACCCCAGAGAGTTCCATATGTTGTCCACTGGAGGAGTATGCTGGTGGTCAGAGGTTCAGGTTTTTAATTTTAATGGAATTGTAGCTAAAAAAATATTCCATAAATCTTACCTATTTTGCACTTCAATTAGCTGCAACGTTCTCATGTGCAGTTTTGACATCAACACGTTATAGCAAACATGTATTTTCATTTTAACATGATATGTTACTACTTCTCTCCCCTTTTCACAGTTTATTGTTACATTTGCACTTCCTTTGGTTCATAGCACTGTATGTTACTGGCTGAAAGCATGTCAGCCAATAAGTTAAGCAGATGATTGGTTATTGACAGAAAAGAAGCAATTGGAAGGGTGAGGACAATTTCACCCTAGCAAGTACACCACCATTTGAAAGCACTGATATCGTACAGAGTTTTCTTTACCATATGTAGGACCCGATATCATGTTTTGAAAGAAAAGTACATGTTTACAATAATTGTTTCTTTCAAAACTGGATATTTGAGACTTATAATAACGAATGGAATGCACAACAAGGATGATTTATGGAATTAATTTCTTAGCTGCAGTCCCTTTTAAGGTATACCATTAGGGAATTTAAAACAGATTTGAACTCAGGTCTCGGAGTAGCTAATTAGTAAGCTGGCTGAATGACAAGAGCCTTAAAAAAGGATTCCTAATAAATAAGAGCAGTGAGCAGTGCGTTTTCTTCCAGCAGCAGTCTTGTAGATAAAATCATAAGGACAGAAAAGCTGTCTTCTCCCTGGCTGTTCTGTTCTTTCTTTGAGATTGCATCTATCATTACTGAGGCAAACCTAAGAGATGCTTTCAGCAAGCTACATTCATGGGAATCTTACATGCTTATCTACCTTATTCTATTAGAAAATCTTGATCCATTTGCATTGCTAATGTTACAGAGCCAGTTTTACAGATTTCACATACAATATTTATATAGAATGTGCTTTTAAACCGGTTCAGTGGTCTGCGCTTGCTGTTTTGAGACCATACTTATCCTCTATATCTGCATTCCCATTGCAACAGGGCGGAGACTGGGCGTGAACTGGCGACACCACACACCGCAGACTCGTCTGCATTCATGGTTATATAGCTTTAAACCTCATCTCACCGACAGGGGACATAATCTGCAACATAACACTGCATGCTGCTCCTTAAAATGCAGCAATAGTTCACATAGGATGACGAGTGGCATGTCTTATCTTGTAGGGGGCTGCGTTTTGCAGTTTTAAGCCATGACAGTGTTACTAAATCAAGGATGTGCAGGATTCCAATTGCTTCACTATATGTGTATTATAGAGAGGGAGTTATTTTATTTTGTATTTTAGTCAGATGTGTGTTGTTATGTGTCCCGTGTGCCCCCCACCTCCTCCCCCGTTTATAACGCTCTTCGGTTATAACGCTCATATTGTGTGTCCCCCGAGACCCGCGTTACAGCGAGGGAGCACTGTGTAATTTATGTGTGTCATTATTTTAAATTGTTACTGCCAGCAATTCAAAACTGCAGCTGACACTTGCCTTACAGATTAATTCACAACAATAACCAGTTATTTTTGTCAGGCACTTTGAAGTTTCTCTGCATGAGAAATGAGAGCGTGTTTTTTTTTTAGTTTTAGTCTCTTTTTTTTCTCTTCATCTGTTGTACTGTATCCAAAACAAAACAGCCACCAATGTAACCTTTTCCATACTGGAGTGCTAACCCTGCAACCTCTCACAGGAATATACAGGGCTCCCCTTTATAACGCTGTAGTCAGGAGCCATAGTTAAGAGACCGTGCCATTTGCCATGGAATATGTTATGAATATTTAGTATACATAGATTTGGTTAGTCTGCCGTTTCGAGTGGTGTCTGCCACACTGTCTGTAAAGCAGTCTTTCTTTATTGTACGTCTTCACTGTTGAAAGTGAAGTGCCTTCACACTTAACACACAAACATACATGCACAGCAATGACGACATTATAAGTAATTATAAAACTGTTTGAACACTTGCTTTCTACATGCTAAATTGGCTGTTGAAATTCTGAACACAGGTCTATGTTACTGTAAACTCACGGTTGTGATCTTCATATACATACAGCTCTTGCTAATTTATTTTTTAAACAAAAAGTGGGCTTCCACCTTTAAAAATGATGAATACAGTGCTCCCCTTCATAACGCTGTAGTCGGGAGCCACAGTTAAGACACTGTGCTGTTTGTGTTCCGCCTTATAACGAGAATACTAGTGTTAGTGTAATGGCATTATGGGGCAAATGGGAGCCATGACCGTACTGCCTTATAACCTGTTCCACAGTATAAAGGATTGCCTTATCAAGGGAGAGCACTGTAATAATATACTCAAGGCCCTTTTCCTGTGTTTACTGATCTTTACAGAAGCATTTCAGGTTTTACAAAACCTATACTGTAAGTCTGTATTTGCTGATGTTCATCTCAAATTTGGCCCACTCAAGCATGTGAAAATACTGATTTCCACCAAGAAAATCCATTATATATACAGTATATAAAGAAAGTATCTTGCATCAAACCGAATTGAGTCACTGTAGAAAAATACCATTGTAAACTTTTGAGGGTCTGTGCAGACAAAAAGCATACATTTAGAGATTTTAGATACCAGACAATATTCAATTGATCTTAATTTATGGCAGATATTAAAACAGCCAGCACTAAATATTAAATTAGGACCATACCAGGCATTTTACTTTAATAGACAACAATACATTAAATAGACACAAAGCCACTGTTAGAGATGCTGTTATGAAAGTCCACCACCTTTTAGACCAATTGAATAGATCCCATAGAGCTTTTGAACAATTTTCAAAACCTTATTATAGTAACTTTGAACTAAACTCACGGACTCCATTAAAGGGTATTGTGAAACAGATGCATGTTGAAAGTTTGTACTCATTAAGGGGTATGGTTTGGAAAAAGGTTGTAATCCTCGCAAAAGCCCACATACCATCAAGAAAGAACCACACTGGAGATGACAAACGCCTGAGCTCCCATGGAAGAGCCCTGATAAACGATTCCCATAATAAAGCACAGAAAAGTGTCATGAAGCACAATGCAAAACCCACAGGGGTAAAGGTAAAGCATATTAAAAATATAGCAAACCATGGGAAGCTACGGCAAAGTCATACAGTATTATAACCATGGGAATAGCATGAGGAAACTGCAACATTGCTTTGCAAAATTACTGTGGTAAATGTTTATAAGGGATAAGGTGAATATAAACAGACTACTCTGATGGCAGGCCAGTCATCCTCTTTTGTTCATTTACATTCTGTGTGATTTAAACAGCATTCCTGGCCATGAAGCGATGCATTGTTGACACAGCCAGCATGCACGCCTACCTCTACCCAGACTCTTGTATACTCCTGCTTGCTTCATTAAAGATGTTACCAAGGTGCCAATGCAAGCTGTTATAGCGTGTTTCCATAGCAACCTTGGATATTGGGTAGAAACGGACTAAATAAGGCCCCAAGAGCCCATTGTGCAATAATTCACTGCAGCGTCTAAACTTGCCAGGAGTACTAAAGAACAAAAGTGACAGCAGTACCTGTGAAAAAAGGACTGACAGCACAGATGACTGAAGCCCTCTCTCCGTCTGATCCGCACACAATGAGAAATCTTTTAAAGAAGTGGGGCTAGCAGTATAGGAGCTTCAGTTCTCCAGTGACTTTTACAAGACCTAAATCATCCTAATACTGTACAGTTCCTAAAATATGTGATCTGTGTGTACAGGCTATGCTGCTATATTAAAGATACAAAACCAGTGAGATACCACTTCACTGTCAAGGTGGTTTATGTCTAGCTTTAAAATGTGTTTGCACATTAGGAACATGTGCACATTTAGAATCTGTCTCAATACACTGAGCAATGCAGTAGTCTCAAAAATGCATCAGCATGCTTCTTAATCAGAGCTGTTAAACCTTTTGAAATAAAAAACATTCAACTGTAGCATACAATAGTGAAAGCTCTAGTATGATTGAGGAAGCATGGCGAAATAGTTTTACCTCCAGGATTTATGATGAGCAGGGAAGGGTTTTGCAGGGTGGGCTTCATGGTAGTGGTAGGTGGAGGTGGGTGCATTAATCAGTTAGATGGGCAGGGAAGGGTTTTGCAGGGTGGGCTTCATGGTAGTGGTAGGTGGAGGTGGGTGCATTGATCAGTTAGATGAGCAGGGAAGGGTTCTGCAGGGTGGGCTTCATGGTAATGGTAGGTGGAGGTGGGTGCATTGATCAGTTAGATGGTCAGGGAAGGGTTTTGCAGGGTGGGCTCCATGCTAGTGGTAGGTGGAGGTGGGTGCATTGATCAGTTAGATGAGCAGGGAAGGGTTCTGCAGGGTGGGCTTCATGGTAGTGGTAGGTGGAGGTGGGTGCATTGATCAGTTAGATGGGCAGGGAAGGGGTTTGCAGGGTGGGCTTCATGGTAGTGGTAGGTGGAGGTGGGTGCATTGATCAGTTAGATGGTCAGGGAAGGGTTTTGCAGGGTGGACTCCATGCTAGTGGTAGGTGGAGGTGGGTGCATTGATCAGTTAGATGGGCAGGGAAGGGTTTTGCAGGGTGGGCTTCATGGTAGTGGTAGGTGGAGGTGGGTGCATTGATCAGTTAGATGAGCAGGGAAGGGTTTTGCAGGGTGGGCTTCATGGTAGTGGTAGGTGGAGGTGGGTGCATTGATCAGTTAGATGGGCAGGGAAGGGTTCTGCAGGGTGGGCTTCATGGTAGTGGTAGGTGGAGGTGGGGCATTGATCAGTTAGATGGTCAGGAAGGGTTTTGCAGGGTGGACTCCATGCTAGTGGTAGGTGGAGGTGGGTGCATTGATCAGTTAGATGGGCAGGGAAGGGGTTTGCAGGGTGGGCTCCATGGTAGTGGTAGGTGGAGGTGGGTGCATTGATCAATTAGATGAGCAGGGAAGGGTTTTGCAGGGTGGGCTTCATGGTAGTGGTAGGTGGAGGTGGGTGCATTGATCAGTTAGATGGGCAGGGAAGGGTTCTGCAGGGTGGGCTTCATGGTAGTGGTAGGTGGAGGTGGGTGCATTGATCAGTTAGATGGTCAGGGAAGGGTTTTGCAGGGTGGGCTCCATGCTAGTGGTAGGTGGAGGTGGGTGCATTGATCAGTTAGATGGGCAGGGAAGGGGTTTGCAGGGTGGGCTCCATGGTAGTGGTAGGTGGAGGTTGGTGTATTGATCAGTTAGACTGGCAGGGGAGGGATTTTGCAGGGTGGGCTCCATGTTAGTGGTAGGTGGACCTGGGATTTCCAAACCGCTTCTTATACACTGCAGGCAAGGGATCTGGGGTTTTTACTGCCAGGTAAATAGAGTCCTATATGTCAGTGCATATGACGTGTTTTAATTTGTGCTTCAGTCTGGATAAGCATCAGAGTTCTGCCCAGCCCTGTGAATCAGTACTCCCTCTCCAGGCCTGTCTGTTCTACCTGTGCTTCTCTCACTTTGCCAACACAATCAGAAACAGCATCTGAGAGAGAAGAGCTAGATCAACCTCCTCATACAGAAATAACTTATATTTTACATATATTAAAAGCAATGTTTGTGAAGGATGGCTTTTTATGGTGACGTCAGACCATGAAGAGAGACTCAGTTCTGGCAGGTAGGATGCTCTGCTTTCTGTTTTCACTCACGTTCCTCGTTCTCACTCCCTGAACACCCAACCCCTAGTGAGAGCTTATTAACCAATCAATTGAGTCCGGGCACAGTCTGCACGTGAACTGATTTGGGAGTTCTTACTATAAGATTGGCTGCAAAGACACCATGGCTAACCAATGACTGGATAATGTTTTGTTGAGTGGATTTTTTTTATTGTGCATAGGCTGCCTAGTAACTGTAATATTACTTGTGTAATAGAAAATAAAAAATGACTCGTTGTTATTATCTCCGAGTCATGGAGCCCGAATGTTTGAGTCTTTTTCAGCCGTGACTCGAGTCCGAGTCCTGGACTCGAGTCCTACAAGTCTGATTAGCAGACAAGTCCCGGCACAGCTGCTAAAATAAAAAGGAGCACAGTGTTCGCAGTGGAGAACGGGGAGTGAGAGGAGAAATAATAAATAAAAAATATAACAATTGCTTCTCATGCTGGAAGGACCAGCACAATACTTGTTTAGGGGTGTGTAGACTGTTTTGTTTGTCTATTTTGACCATGTGTGCCGTTTATTTGGATTGTTTCTGTTTTGTTAAAATGGTTATTTTAATAAATACGAGCGCCGAAAGTGTTCTTCCCCCAGTACCCCAGTGTATCTTCCTGGTCTGTGACGTCACACCACCCAGCCAACCTGCTACACTTGTCATGACGCACGTGCATCAACATATGAAATGAACTGAATAAGTAAGAGAAAAGCAATAGGCAAGTGTATGTTAATAAACTATAACAATAAAGTAACTGTCAAACTAAATTATCACAGCACTCCTCCACGTGTTAAAAAAATGCAGCAGCAATATACAAGACGTGTACATTATTTAACAGAATGGTGAAGCAGCTCACCAGAACGGGAAACATCAAATTGCTCTGCGACTTGTGTCTGATTCAAGTTTTTTTCAAGAGCTTGAACAATTTCCAACTTTTCGTAGCAAGAGAAACAGCTGTGCATTTTGCTGTTGTTTATTTTGTAGTGATGAGGTGCACTCATGGAAATCAGAATACAAAACAAAGCAATGATATGACGGGGGTTCTGGAAAGATTTAATAAACCAATCGGTGCCAAGAAGGTGTTCTTTTAAGCGAAGTTCCTGTTCCTTTAGCCAGAGCATTTACAATGGGAAAAATCAGGCAAAGTGTTCCTATACATGGAGACTACTGTGTATATATATATATATATATATATATATATATATATATATATATATATATATATATATACACAGTATCCTGGTGTAAACACAGAAGGGAAGTATGTAGAAGAGAGTGTAGAGCAGAGAAAAAGTAAGATGAATTATACACCAGGATAGCTAAAGCTTTGGTGTGCTGCTTTGTTTACAATGCTTTTAAAAGTCCCTTTCTCTGTGATGTGCTATCTGTCTATTCCCCATTCTTTTTCTATCCCTTTCCTTATCCCCTTATCCATATCATAATGTGCAGGGCATTCATTTTTTTTATTATTATTTATTTAGTTTTTTTTAATTTAGAGTGACCAATTATTATTTTTATTTATTTTCCCCTAATTTGGAATGCCCAATTATGTTTTTTCTCCTCACCGCAGCGAGTTCCCACACAGCACAGACGTTCTGAGGGCGTGTGAGCGTCCTCAGGTCTCACAAACCTAAAGCCAGAATCACTTTTACAACGAGCAATCGCAGAGCCCTGCCTCTTAGCCACTCTGAATGTGCTCAGTGTCTGGCCAGTAGGGTTCGCTGTTGCATGATGAGGAGAAGCAATCCCTGCCGGTTTCCCATCCTCACCCTTCTGGGAGCATCAGAGCCAATGTGACACCCTCCTTCGGGGTCCCCAGCAAAGTTCGGCCTCTTTGCACAGCCCAGACGCGAACCAGCGCTGTCCAAGCTGTGTGACTCATCCTGTGGTCCCAGCGGCAGCGCTTAAACTGGATGTGCCACTCTGGGACCCTGGGCATTACATTTTAACGAGTCTGTTTTGATGCTTTTAAAGTCTTTCAGCTTTGAATAAATGAAACACAGCTGGTACAAAGATTTTGCTAGCAGGATAAAAAATAATTATTATTTTCAGTATTGGGGAGCTGAGCTAAGTCTCGTAATCAGCAAGTGCTAGGAGTGTGTTGTGAGGGATTTTCTTCCAGGTATAGGGAAGCTATTTTTTATTTTAAAACTACACCTTCATATTTCTGAATCTTTTACTTGAGCTCATTAAACGGTGGACACAAGCGAATCATAGAGCTGTCTCATCACAGCTCACTAGTGATCTTCTAAGACACATATTGTGTAGCACACACTCTTATAGGCATGTAACCATTTCTTTTGAATTTTTTGTATATTTAGTACTCATGAAAGTAGTGAGATAATCCACTAGCTACAGTCAGGAATTGTTCCAGCAGGAAGCCTGTCTGAAACACATTGAATATGCTCAGGAGAGCTGTTACAAACAGCACCTCCACCTGCAAAATCACAGGTGAAATCCCCATTCCACAAACAGCAGGTTTCATAGAGACCTGAGAGACATTTAAATTGGGCATGTCGGTGGACAAGCTGGCTAAAGTCACCTCAAAGTTTACAAACAGTTTGCTTCTCAACTATTATTCCTGTGAACTTCCAATTCCTTAGTAGCCACTCAAACAGGCAGACTAGATCCCATAAGTCAATCTCAGAGCGCTTAGATGATCATTGGAAGGAAATGGAATACAAACGGCTGCAGCTCTGGCACAAACAACAGACATATCAATGTCAGTCAGCAGCATTTAAGCCAGCAAGCCGACACTGGAGAGAGAAAAAAGTTGGCAACCCAAATGCTGCATGAATGGGAAATATTTTGGAACAATTTTTTTTTAGAAGAATCTCGGTTCTGTCATTTCACAGATATTGGATGCATTTTTGTTGGCCAAATGCCCTTCAGCCAACAGCAAAGTGAGAAGGCTGCTTTAAACTGGTGATCTGAGAAGCCATTTGGATCCCTGGCCCATAGAAACATATTATCCATAAAGAGTTCATTACTGCAACAGCAAGCATGGAGTTTTGCCGGTGCTTGACAAACATTAGATGTTACCTAGGGCACAGTGTGCATGGAAGATGGTTCCTCATCTCACTGGGCTTGCTCAGTCCCCCTCCAGAGAGAAAGAGGTGTAGAACAAGCCAATCCCTGACTTGAACAATAGAACATGCATGGTTTATAACAGACTTGAAGTGCAGAAGGTAATCTCCCAAGCCTAGAAATCCAGCTGATCCAGTCAAGGAGGAGTGGAGCAACGTTCCTCAAGAATGCATAGCTACATTTATCTACAGGATGCTACACTGAGGGCAACAGCTTCACCTTTATGTTACCAGAACAATACTTTACTTCCTATTTTATAGTGACAATGTTAAAGAAATATGCACTGGAGCTCAGGCATATAGTGGAAAACCATTGTCCCTGAAGGGGGTATAGTGTCTGACAGGGGAGGACTATATTGTCCCCTGGAGGACACTATATCAACACGAGGGGAAAAGCTTTCCACAAAACCCAAAGTATCCAGTCCATATATGTTTATTAAACCTTGAAAGACAGCTTCATCTCGGTTAGTTTGCCGAACTGTAGCTCAAAACTCTCGCAGGAGGCCGTTCGGGTCTTGAGGCTCGTATTTCTCCACATCTTTATGTCTTTGTTTTTATTACAATCTTACTGCTTTTTCTAATAACACAGTATTTGATACAACCACTCATCTCAAGAGACCAAATAGCACTCTAGAGGTAAATGAGAAAGAGAGGAACTTAGTAAAACTGGATTTCATACTGACATCATAGTAGGCTAGTGAGTTAGAAGACTGGGTGGTTAAAACTGAGGACTGGGAGAGAAGGAATGGAGAGCCTTTTCATAAATAGTGCATGAACATTAAGGTTGATCGAACTCAGTCTTTCTCAGAAGATTAGTTATGCAACATACAGTATATCTATAAATTTATATCAAGTTCTAATTCATGAATGGAATCATGAACTGGGCATTGAGAACATCTAAGAACAAATTGACTTATTGTGTCAGATTCATGCTTTTAAAGTTCAAAACTGATCTTGTGAACTGTTGATAAATAATAACTAAAAAAAGGTTTATGAGGATTATGACCTGATTGCTGCAAATAATTCTGGTGTCATAAATAGACATTCTTCAGTATATCGTTGGGGAGCACGTTTAGGGTCTCATCTTAAAATACCTGCTTGGCCAGATTTTGTTTAAATGATTTTCATATTTTAAACCTATTAGTAAATAAAATAATAATAATGGATATAAAGTAGACAGTGGACGGCAATACCAGTGAAGTAACAGAAATGAACACAAATAAATAAATAAGTCTAAAGAAAAGTAAAGACCTTGGTATGTGTGATTTACTGCCATATACTGCATTTCCACATCATGTTGATGAACAGTCATTGATCATATTTATGTCAATAGCTCATTGTTCATTTCGATGCAAAAGTATCTTGTCGTCTGATGAAAACAGCGCATTGGACCTGGTGTGTAGCAGCCTTAAGAATGGTATTATTGTCATTACTTGCACCCCAGTACCTCTTTCTGTGCAAATTGATCACTACTCAGAAGAGTGTGTGGGCCTTATTTTCAAACCCTTTGTTGACTGGGCACCCACAGACAGGGGTTAATTGGCGTTTATATTCCTACATGGTACAGGAGAATCAACTGTTAAATTGAGTAGAAATTGTGTTCAATTGTTTATATTAATTTAAAAAAAATACTCCTTTTGGTTGAATTTAAAGGGGTCTCTTATTGAAGAGCAGTGGAAATGCATTGTCTAATAAAGAATCTATGTAGAATCTATGAATCTATGCAGTTGTGTGACAAAATGACCAATGGTCATGCAAAAATTCACACGCAAAAATTGCTCTTCAGCACTTTTATTTGTAAATAAGAAAATAAAATAAACAAACTACAAAATTAACCTCCCATCAGGTTTAAACAGTCTTTGAAGCATTTAAAATGAAAACCACTACTGTGAGAGGAATTCAATCTTTTGCAGTCTTTTCTGAAACACACTTGTCCGATGGAAGTGACACGTTAATAATGAATTATTGGTGGGGTGCTGTAGTGTGGTGTGTAATTCCAGTTGGGGCTCATGTGCCCAGCCAGTTCAGTCTCCACAGGGAATGTAAATATTGAATCTCTTCTGCCAGCTTAGGTTACTGAAATACAGCCCTTTATCCACTCCCTGAACACAACCCCTCACCTCTGAAATACAGCCCTTTATCCACTCCCTGAACACAACCCCTCACCTCTGAAATACAGCCCTTTATCCACTCCCTGAACACAACCCCTCACCTCTGAAATACAGCCCTTTATCCACTCCCTGAACACCCCCTCGTCTCAAGGAGGTAATAGGAGAGTAATGACAGGAGAGGGCTGTTAATGACCTTGTGCCCTCCACAGAGGGACACCTTGATGACATCCAAGTGTTGACAGGCCTCAAACTAACACCACCACAGACCCTTATACCACACTGCAGCCAAGTCCCACAGCATTACCACTAGACCACAAGGCTGCCCAGTCACACAGAATTTGCGCTAGGCCACACTGTGTCCCACTCCACTAGCTCTACTGACCTGCTAATCTCTGTGTTGTATAGATTTGAAATGAGTTAGGCTGCTCTGAAAGCTCCCTGAAGTGCCAGACCGTGAAATGTAATAACCTGTAATAAGAGCTGGGCACTCTGAAGGGTCCTGTAATGAATTCACTGTGATATCCGTCCAGCCTCAGCTTAATAAACATCAAGAGCTTCACAATAATTAGAGTGCCAGTCTCAGGGAGATATTACCATATTAGTCATCTGAAAGGAAAGAGTGCTCCTGCTCCTTGGGCAGACCGCCCAGCTGCACCGGCTCACTTGAAGTCTTGTTAAATTCTGAGATCTGGTACTACAGGGCCTTTTCCGAAATGAAATCAAAGCTCTCTTTTAACAACTACATAGATTATTAAAGTATGCTCTTTTATATAAATGTAATCAATTTAAACAATGTCTACCCAGTTTTACAGCTGATTTTCTTCCTGTACCATGTAGGAATGTAAAGGCCAGCAAAGCCCTTTCTGTGGGCCCTCAGCCAAGATCGGCAACTTGACATGCCCAGGATTTGTTGTCATACTGATAGTGCTCATCTTGAATTTACAGCCGTGGCGGGGGAATGTACTGTATGCTTGTAAAGTGCAGTAAATGGACAGAGAACAGTGGTTTGACAACTGTAGCCGAGCTGCATTTAACAACCATTGCAAATGAATGTTGAGATTCTAGTTATAGTGCAGTTAAACAAAGCAGTGGGAAAACTAAAGTATTACACACCACACACTGTAATATTGACAGTCCAAGTAAATCAAAAAACAGTTACAGAGTTTTAAAAAAGCAAAAAACCAACAAAGCCATTCAACAGTAAAGACTGGTTAAGACACTTCAGCAAAATGACAAGACAGAGACTGAGCTTGAAGAATTATATTTCAATCCAGGAAAATAGATTCTGAAAACAAGTTGTTACAGCTTGGAAGGCATTAGACCAAACCGTCGGAGCAGGTGGCCATTCTAATCTGAAATTCAACATTTTGCAAAAAATTATTGTGAGAAAATAGATGGTAACCGGGCTTGCTGGAGGGAGGTTTCCTTTGCTGCAGTAGAAATATAAATACTATATTATAGGCAGTAGGTTTTGAGAAACTGAGCAGGTGTCTCACTGATCCTCATTTATACACTTGTCAAGCTTAATTGGAAATCAATTAACCAATTCAGCTTGACCATACAGGTTTTAAAGTTCCCAATCAGGTCAGACATACTGTATCTTAGTCCAGTCACATTCGCCCATAACTGGCTAGTCTGAATGTTGGAGAACTAGTTACAATGCAAGGGTTTGTACCCCAAATCCCTGTCCCAATACACAATACATACAGTATTTATAATATTTATAACAGGGAGGCTGGGCACGAACCGGCGACCCCGCACACCACAAGTGAGGCGGGCTTGTCTGTATTTGTGGTTATAAAGCGTTTAACCTTATCTCACCAACAGGGGGCAGCTAACAAGGGTGCTGAATAGAAGCTGGTGTAGCACCTGAGGGCTTCAAACCACTCATGTGCAGTTGCTTTTCTCTTTCGTAGTGCTACCACATTGTGTGGTATATCCTGTTGGTCCATGTTAGCGATTATTATCATTTACACTGTAAATGGTTTTGTAGAGAATCTAGCTCGTAAGGATTATTAGCTGTGTCTCGTGGAATTTCAGTTTGAACTATTAATGTATTTAAGACTAAAAGTGGATATTTAGAACTGTGGAATGTTTAGACCTGCATCGTATGGAATTTGTAAATTACTTCTTTTTAGAATTGTCTTTCCGGGTATAAATAAATAAATGGCCGTTAGAGTAGCTTTTTGTCAAGCTTTAAAAAATAATAGCATGTCTACTTAATGTAGCTTTTACCCTTTGCCATTGCTTTACTTTTTTACTTCAGAGCCCCCCTTAAGTGATATGAAAAACAAATGCTCCTTGTTGTTATAATTTCTAGCAGATTAAGTGTTTCAGAGGTTTACTGTGGTAATGTTTGCTTCTTGAAGTAAATTAGCCACCCACTCATCAGAAACATCCCACGGGCAGAACAGGATCTCGGTTTGGCTTGTTGCCTTGAATTCATTTACAAGGCATATTCCATTGAGCAGTGTTCATCTATAGGCAGCTAGGTGTACTATTGCTGCACAAGATTTGCATACTGTAGATTCTGCTTGCAGAGCACATTCCTATACTGCAACTACAACTGGAAACATAGGAAGAGGAACTGTGCACTCTGCAGGTTGCATATCGAGGGCTTTTCTTTTTAACTTTCATTTATAGTACATTATAAAATGCTGCTCTCTGATTGGTCAATCACACATTGCACTGAAACATTTCACAACATCACCACGGCTGGAGTCCCATCACAAAATATAAAAATGTAATATTAATCCGCTAAAAAAAGGAAAAACAAAAGAAAAAAGGAGATGGGAAAATAGAAGAAAACTGGGACTCCATGACCCCTTTATAATAATACAACCGTTTAAAAAAAAACAGATGAGTCACGAAAAAGATATGCAACACAAGCAATCAATAAAAAGAAAAATCGAAACTCCCACACTGAAACAAACAAAAAAGAAATAGTGGAATGAGGACTTTAATAATCCACTCAGACCTGTACTTTCACTACAGAAATACAAAATGCCTGAAAACCAGTAAATAATGTTTATAACAGGTCACAAAAAATAAGGCATCCATCAGAAGCTACTGGCAAGCGAGCCATGAAACATATAAATAGTGCCTTATCCTTACTGGCAGTGACAGTGAACGTTAGGTTATTATCATAACCCTGGTTCGCTGAAATAGAAATGTAACCATTACATAATGGGTAATAACCTCTTTAAGAACCGAAACCTGAATCAAATATAACATAAGTGTTGAAAAAAAAGAATGCAAAGGCGTTCTTGCTATGTAAAAAAATACCCTTAAAATTAAAATTAAAATACACATTTAACATAATGTGTGCACCTTTTTAAATAGGAACATGTGAGATCTGCAAAGTGGTGGTAATCCATACTATGCAAAATACTTGAATGATTACCACAGCGGTTCCTCAAATATTACACTGTGTAACAATTTTTTTTTTTTTTTTGGTTCCTGGGTAGTAAGTGTTATTTCCTAATTGCTTATGCCTCAAAAGTATAGAAAATGGCTATTATTCCCCACAAACTTTGCTTTTGTGACCAGGACAGTGATATTTTGAAATTTACCTATTTTCCAGAACATTCCAGATAGATTCAGTGCTGAGTAAACTTGGAGTAACTTCTAGAACTTTCTAGAACTTTCCAGTAATATAAATAGTAGTATAAATACAGGGGCCTTAAGCCCACCAGTTCAGTTTAGTTCCAGCTGCCTAAGTGGATACATATCTGCATTTTTCTGAGATGGCATCAATGTGACCAGTCTGTTCGAGGCAATCGGAATCGCCTGTAACCAGAATGAGTGGCGCCTCTTCATTGACAGCTCATCCAGGAGCCTCAAAGCCGTGCTGCTCCATAATGGTAACAAGTACCCGTCTCTTCCCCTGGCCCCTCGGTGCACCTCAAAGAGGATTACAACAGCATCAAGACCTTGCTGGGCCCTTGAAGTATGATGAGTACGGCTGGGAGGTCATAGGAGACTTCAAAATGGTGGCATTCCTGATGGGTCTCAAAGCGGTTTTACCAAGTTTCCCTGCTATCTTTGCCTTTGGGACAGCAGGGACACCAAGGAGCACTACCACAGGCGGGACTGGCCACAGCGGACCGAGTTCTCTGTGGGGAGGAACAACGTCAAGTGGGAGCCACTGGTGGACCCCGGAAGGAGCTGATGCCACCACTGCACATCAAATTGGGCCTTATGAAACAATTTGTCAGAGCTCTAGATAAGGAGTCGGCAGCCTTCAAGTACCTTCAAGACTTCTTCCCTAAGCTGTCTGAGGCAAAGGTCAAAGCCGGTGTCTTCGTCCGGACCACAGATAAAGAAGATCCTGGAGTGCAATGAATTCCCAAAAGCTCACTAGTAAGGAGAAAGCGGCTTGGAACAGCTTTGTCATGAGTGGTTGGGGCTTCTTGTCAATCACAAGGCGAAAACTATGTGGAGCTGGTTGAGACTCTGGTGAAGAACCACGGCACAATGGGCTGTAGGATGTCCCTCAAAGTCCATATCCTTGATGCTCATCTTGATAAATTCAAGGAGAACATGGGAGGCGTACTCGGGAGGAGCAAGGCGGCGCTTCCACCAGGATATACTGGACTTTGAACGCCACTACCAAGGACAGTATAACGAGAACATGATGGGAGACTACATTTGGAGGCTGATTCGTTGAAGTGATTTACAGTATAATCGTAAATCTCGAAAAACTACTCACTTCTAAATTTTGTAGTCATTTTTTGTATTACTTTAGTATAAATACATGTTAATTTGGATTCATATGTTGTTTTTTTTCTGACTTTATGTGAACGAAAAAGACACAAATTCGCCCGTTTTCTCATTGGAAATAGGTAAATTTCAAAATATCACTGTCCTGGTCACAAAAAGCAAAGTTTGTGGGGAATAATAGCCATTTTCTATACTTTTGAGGCATAAGCAATTAGGAAATAACACTTACTACCCAGGAACAAAAATTGTGTTACATAGTGTTATCAATTTTTGACCAATGCAGAACCGCTGGGTGGGGCATTTTGTTCCTAACCCCCAAAATGGCTTACTGCAATGGTGACTGAAAAATAATGTCAGTCTCTATTACAGAACCAGGAAGCCATGGGGTTAAAATCACCTGGTCCTTGTTATACTAAAGGCTACAGTTCAGTACTTCCTTTCTCATTGTGAGAAACTGTGACTCAGTAAAATAAGTCTCAGAGAGATGGAGGGATGGAGGGTGGCAGATTCACATGAGAAACAGGCATACCTTCCCAACACCCTTGGAGATTTCCTCACACAGCACAGGCTGTACACTGGCTACAAACATCACCATTGATTTCTGGAGCTTTCTAGCACCTTAAGGATTAAAGGGTCTTCTCAACCTTATAATTTGGTACAAAACAAATACATTATGTATGGGAAACACAACTGGAATAAGTTTGAAATAAATTGATATTGTGAAGGTTTTTGAAACTCATATTTATCACCTTAAACTGGTCTTCCAGTCTTCTCAATGAATATACATCTGCTCAGCTTTTGCAGCATAATTGTTAGATGAGATCTCACAAGATAAGCACCTAACCATTCAGCAATCATGTCCAGGAAATATCATGGAAAATGATGGGGCTGGCACAGCTTGACAACAAATGCAAACACTGGTTTAAATCAAGAGTATTCGCCCTTGTGCCCTGCAATCAGCTTTCCCTTCTTTATTATTTATGTAATCTGCTACCATTTCAAATCCTACAGTCCTCAATTATTATTATTATTATTTGAATCCTTTAGAGCCTTACATACCAATACTACAGAGACATTAAAATAATAACAAAATGTTGTTCAAATCTCCCACCACTGCAGGGAGCAAATACTAGTAAACTAAAGTACTGTACACGTATACTGTACTGTAAATTCCATAGCCCATCATCATCTGTTCCGCTGGGCTCCCTTCCAACATTTGTTGTGCGGGACACATCGAAAATGAACGAACGAGAAGAAGCCATTCGGCCCATCTAAACTCATCTGGTACTGAGTAGTTGATGTCAAGTTTGCTCTTAAAGGATCGGAGTGTAGAACAAAGGGTGTTAAACTAATACAATATCCTGCCATTACCTGTCTTATTACACATATGTTTCATTTAAATGTATATCTTGGTGTTTATTTTTTTCCATCATTTTATTCACATAAATTATACTCACCTTACTTGACCTTTTAAAAATTAAATGATATTCTCAGCAGAGCTAATATATTTTGAAGGATGTAGAGTTAATAGTGCAGGTAAGATGGAATTATTTTGAAAGCTATAACAAGGTTTTTTTAACACCACATTTAGTTCTGATATTTTACATAAATCACTTACATGTTGTTCTTTCAAAAGGCTTCTGACTAACACACTATTAAACATGTGGGCCAGCATCTAGCTCTAATTAATTTTAGCAGGAACATGTGCTAAATTGCTGTCTCTCAGCTATATTCTGTGTGTGATAGGCAATAAATTAAACTTTACTGGATGTATTTGAAGGTTGTGGGTAAAATATATATACTTTCTCCTTACCTCAGCGTTGTCATCATATCCTGTAAAAAGAAAAACAGAAAAGTGTGTCATTTTGATTGCTACAAAAAAGGGGAGGAGGGTGAAACAAATAAGTTATTTTTGTCTGCAGTCTAACAGTTGGATGGTCACCTGTTTGATATAGCATGTGTTTCTTTCAAAACTGCACATTTGTGCAAAACAGGTGCATTTATGGAATTATTTTGTTAGCTACAATTACTTCAAGTTAAAGATCTGTCACCTGGGCAAACAAACTCAGATAACTAAACACAACTATTGACCACAAGAGGGCGCTTGTCACAGTTTACCCAATGCTGTCCAAGGAAAACGTGTTGCTCTTGTGGAAAGACACCAAACACATAGCGTGTCCTCCCAGGGATCAATTCTAATCAGGGAAAACAGATACAAAATAAATTGACAGCTATTGCCCTTTAAAGGTTAACTACTTTCATTAGACTCTGATTAACAAGAGACTTGTTCTGTGAACACACAAGCTGCCTCTGTGTCTCTGTGCACTAAACAAAAAAACTCGCTGGCTTCCAGCATGTAGTGGTCATAAATGTCACCTGTGAGCTTTGCTATTGCTCAGGGAAGAAAAAAAAAAGTATGAAATAGGAATCTCCTTTTTACACTCAAATACATGGGATAATAAAGTAAAATCTTATTTTAAGAATATCAAAATATGTAATTAATAAAATACCAATAAAATAGTTCAAAATGCTTTCTCCTGACAGGTATTTGCATCTCTTCCAATACTGTATAACAAAATCACCTCAAAACAAAAGGACCTTTCAGATTTGAAATAACTGAATCTATTTAGCCTACTACAAAGAAGAATTGGGGGGGCATGATTGAAGTCTTTAAAATCGTAAAAAGAGTTGACACAGTTAACACAAACCAATACTTTAAGAGCAGCATAGAAACATGAATGTGAGGACACGTGAAAATTCAATGGAGATAGACAACTTCTTCACACAGACAGTGGTGAGGGCATGGAATGGGCTACCCAGTCATGTTGTTGAGGCAGAATCACTTGGCTCCTTTAAGACCCAACTTGACAACATTTTGAGATCAATCAGCTTCTAGGAACAGGACAGGGTTAGACATTCTGAACGGCCCGTTCTCGTTTGTTATTGTTCAATATTCCTACTGTGTCTGTTTTCTCCTTTCTGATCATTCAGGCTGCCATCTTTATTTTCATGTTTAAGTTCTCTGAAAAGACCAGCATCTCCATCCTGGTTCATTAGTCTGCCCAGGATACTGTCAGAACCATAAGAGAAGCCTTGGCCAATGAGAAGCTGCCATTATTGTCTGTTCACGCACACTCTCCATTCTTTGTAAGTACAGCTGTATTTAAAGTAATAGCAGCTAACAAAATAGTTACATCATTGATCTAAACCATACACACATATTCACTATACAGGCCTCAAACATGCAGTTTTGAAATAAACAAATATTTTAGCAAACATATCTGGTCCTACACTAAGTTAAAGAAATCTGTTTTTGCAAGACATGTGTTTGCCTTGCACTTTCTTGGTCCTTTTACTCAGAGGGTGAATTGAACCTACACCTTCACTGGCTTGTTTCCTGTCAACAACCAATCAGCTGCTTCCCCAATTGACTGACATGCTATCAGTCAGTAAGATCCTTTTATCCAGAAGACACTGCTGGGGTGAAATGACCCAGGAAGTAAAGCAGTAACAGACTTCCTGGAAGATGTCTGTTTTAAAATGAAAATACATGTTTGCTGAAACGTGTTTGCATATTTGAGATCTAAGTAGCTAAAGTACAAAATGGGTAAATAATTACTGTATTTTGTTTGCTACAAATTACTTTAATCACTAACATATAAAACATTAAACAAACAAATGCCTGTGAAGATACTGAAAAGGACCTTTAGTTGAAAGTTAGTATTTCTAATTAAGTGTTTTATAGCAATGATAAGAGAGAATGAGAAAGAGCACAGATAAAGGGATAGTGAACACTACTTAGGGTTTGCTAGATGCTGCTTACCGCTGGGTTAGGTTCTTCCCGTGGTCAATGGCACTGAGCTTCTTGGTAATCTCAGCCATCTCTTCTTTCAGCTTCTCTGTCTGGGCACTGATCTCTGCCATCTTCTCGGCTGTCTGAGATATTGCTACCGCCTCCTTCAGGTCGACAAAAAGGTGCAGTGCACGCTTCTCCTCCAGCAGCACCAGCCCGATGCAGTTCATCAAACTGCCCGTGAGCGAAGGCCTGCAGCCCCTCTGTCCCCATCTGACACAAAGAGACATGTTTGGGGTTTTTCTAGACATATTTTTTTTCATAATTTTTTATTTCTAATATTAGAATCTGCAGAACCTCCCTTATGGTTATACTATGCATTTAGCATAGTTTACCATGCTTTGCCATGTTTGTAATATGCTTTACCATTCCTCTCAGGGCTTTACAATGTTTTATCTATGCTTTAACATGCTTTCGCTATGTTTTTTTACACTTTTACCATGGTAAATGTACATAAGGGCTGTAGGGCACAGCTATGTTCCAGCATTTGGAATTCCTCATCAAGCAGACAAGAGTGTTGGACTAAATAAGAACAGCATGTTTCATTTCATGCTTTTATGAAATGGCATTATCTTTTGTTCCAGGTCTGCATTATTGCAGAATGAAGTCATTGGCAATTTGCATTTCATTCAAACAATCTGATCATCTATCTCTCTCTCTCTCTCTCTCTCTCTCTCTCTCTCTCTCTCACACACACACAGATGGGGCCTATAGCCAGCCTCCCTCCACCTCACTTCAGGAGATCTGAATAGTGCATCTGTCAGAGTAATTGGGAACAGATGCATCCTAATCTTAATTTACACTAATGTACTACAGGTCTCCCACAAGAGATACAGGGGTCCGCCTCATCTACATCGCTAAGGGGTGGACTACGACTTCACTAGCATGCTAAGCTTCAGTGATGCCTAGGATTGCTGAGAGGGGAGGGAGGGGTGAGAAAGAAAAAGACCATAAGTGTACAGAGACTGGTGAGAATCCATACCACATCTGTCTTGCAACATTTACTCACAAACATTCATTTAGATATGGTTACAATGTTTCACAGATATCTAAATAGAAGGTAAAACTTTGTTGGAAGTCAAACTGCATTTATTGGGTAATTCCTAGAAACTGATATACTGTAAAAGTGCCATAAACTGGGAATACGGAATTCCAAGCCTACATACCAAGAGAAACAATATGCCAAAGGGCTGCAGAACCCATGAAAGTAATTAGTGGCTATAAATATAGCTATGAGTATTATGTTATTCTCTGTGTACCAGTTCTACCACTTTAGTATGGTAGAACATTAGAATGAAATGTAAGATGATGTCATATTTATTTCTACAAATAAAAATACAAGAATGTGCGAAAATATTTTTGATATACAACACATAATTGTATCTTAGGTCATATTTTCAAAGCGTTTACTCCAGTTTTTTAATTAGTTCCTATTTTTTTTAAAGGAGAAAATTCCAAGTTAATGTTACAAAACTTAACAACAAACAACTTGTGTGTGCTTAAGAGACATTAAATGACATCACTGTTATTTGTTTTCTAAAATAAATATATATATAGTGTGGCAATGTGCCCCGCCCCTGTGTGCATATTATGTGTTGTATGTTGCGTGCGTGTGTTAATGTTGGTGTATAGATTGGTACGGGATATAAAATGGTCTGTGTTTCACGTGTGATTTGAAAAAAGGTAGATTTGTATTAGCCACGAGGAGGGCACAAATCACTTCACGTGCTGGTTAAATGTAATATGTGAGCACGGGGTTGCACAGAATTAATTCACGTGCTGGGATTCAAGTGAATAATTAATTAGTAATTGAATCCCAGCACAACAGTATATATAGAGACACGTAGCATTCACTCGAGGTTGGGTGTACGGTGAGTGGAGAACGGGATTGGAGACGGAGGTAGTAGTAGTAGTAGTAGTAGTAGTAGTAGTAGTAGTAGTAGTAGTAGTAGTAGTAGTAGTAGTCGTAGTAGTAGTAGTCGTAGTCGTAGTCGTCGTCAAATTAAATTAAATCGTCGTAGTTGTTTTCACTCACCGTGTTTGTTCGTCTGTCTGTGCACTGTTTAGTTCGTTTTGTTTGTCTCTTTATTTTGGCGTATAGTGCCGTGTCCTGTGTTTTTGTTACAAACCTTTTATTTTCTGTGCTGTTTATTAAATGCTGAGCGAAAGCATTCGCTCAGCTCCAAACTCTCCAAGTCTCTGTCTGTTTATTTTTCTGCTTCTGGTCTGGCGCCACCCACTCCGGCCCGTTTGTGACAATAAGGTATAGTTGAAAATATGCCCCTTTGAGTCTTAACAATAATCTACCTTTCCAAGCACAGTTTGACAATGTCCCTCCTTCCTGACTTGTACCTATCATTGATTCGATCTGAATAAACCTACCCCAACTACTGAGTGGCAGCAAATTGCAACATTTCTATTGGATTACATGAACAGAGACATGTTCGCGGGATTTAAAGCTATATTACAGTTAAATAGGGAGGATTTAAAACAAAATTGCAAATTGTGACAAAGTAAAAAAATGCCTAGACACACAAAAACCCCAGAAGAATGTGCCCCGTGACCATAAGGATTTCATTGAAGAAGACAGCAAAGGAAAGAAGCTACAACTTACTATAAGTGTGCAAGTACTGTCGAGTTACTACACAAAGTGTGACAGAAAAAAGCATTTTGGAAAATATATAAAAAGCGAAAGCCATGAAAAAAAAAGATTTTGGGAGATCTCAAAAATAGTTAAAAATAAGCACTGAAAAATGTAATTTATAAAAAATGAAAAACAGAAACCTAATTTTAATATAAAATATAAACTACCTCAGTGTAAAACAATTTATGAACTTATGATCATGCACATCTGGTTTCCTTGTACCAGGGAAAATGCCAGTTTTAAAGTTGCATCAACAATCATTTAAACGGTAGCTCTATACAAATATATTTTACTCTTGTGGCATGCATTTTGTTCATATTAATACAGTACATGGTGGGCCAAAGGTATTGTCACATAGGAATTGCTACTTTTATTGCTACAACTGCATTACAGAAAAGAAATGACTATGTTGCCCACCTTGTAAAAACTTTACCAGGTTCGTGCATCACTAGTGTAACAGAGCGATAGTGGGCACAAAATGGCAACCACAAACAAGCGTCTTAACCACAATGCAAAAGTGGTTATGGTGTGGTTATAGAGCTTCAATTGTCATCTCATGACAGGGCTCAGAATCTGCAATGGAAACATCATGTTTCTTCAGACAGACAGGAACTTATATACATCGACACTATCTCCATGTTGAGTTATATACAGTATGTAACTCCTAAACCTTTACTTCTATATGAATGGAAGTACAGGTGCCTGCACTATATTCTAGTGGGAGATAATAACTGGATTGATAATGAGAGTTTTCTGTTTTCATACCCTTATTTGCACTAACAACTGGTCACTGGTCCCTGTTTTTATGCGAAACATCTTTTACTTGTTTGTTGCTGTTTCTTCCTGGAATTTTGTGATTTTTCTCTTCTGCAGGTCAGACCCAGTTGTTTAGCTGCGATGTGACTTACGAAGCGATTAGCTACCAGGAAGCTGTTATCCATTCATATATAGTTCTGGAATTGAAAAATCTTCATTGTGAAAAGCAAGCAATCATCCATGACTATTAAACAATCAATTGTGATGAATTAAAAACACTAAAAGGAACTACAGCTGAATGACAAATGTTTCAACTAGAACAATTTGCCAATGCCTTCAAGTGTGCAAAGATGAAAGCACTTCAGAATGTGGTTCAATCAAACAATTCAGCCCTGCTGAGCCCTGGAACCCACACTGAAAATACTGTTTATTGAAAGTTTAAATACACACTTAAATATTGTATGAATGAATGTGATGGAAAACCTGCTTGGGTCTAATAACCTGCTGGATGGGGCATTTGTTGCCTGACTTACACCACTCCGCTTTCTTAAGTTACATTTCCATCTGCACTATAATCCAATCTGTAAAACTCAACTGATTCCAGTGTCAAACTGGGCTGCACGTTTTTGTATAACTGCTATTTACAAATGTATTCACCAACCTCCAACATTTTTCCTGACAGTGTAATATGTTTCTTAGTCTCTTGTTCTGCATACATTTTTTCTGCAGTTGGAGATTTAAAACCCATCTTTGTCCTTCGCATTGGATCCTCTTTAAGTAACTTCCACTATCGAGCTGGAGAGATTGAGTTCTGCCAGCCCTCAATCCTAACTGGTGCTGACAGAGTCCCAAATCAATGTGAGTCTGATTTCAAATTGCTTTCAAGTCAATCCCTGTGGCAGAGGGATACGTGGCATTAAATATCTTGGTACACATGACAAGATAACAGCCCTTCCTTCAAACATATGAACATTATTTTAATAAGCAAGGTGTCTTATTAGTGCTGCATTACCCAGATGCTATCCATTTACCATCCATGCAGAACAACTGGGTGGATGCGGTATATTTGTTCTTAATTGTTTTCCATAAAATGGATTACCCTGATTAGTTACATTCAATTTAATATTTTATTGGCTCATCCTGCTTCTATACAAACCATGGCAAAACAACACAGGCTTGCAAGCATAAATCTGCACACAGTCATGTCTGTGGCGTGATTTATCTTTTGAGAATCACCAACACAGATGGCTACATTTACAGCTGATTGAAATGGATTTTATCAGGCCTGCTCAGAGAGATTACCGAGAGTCCTGGCCATCATCTTTGTTCTCTAATTAGCACCACTGCTATAACCACAGCACCCAGGTAACTTCCTGCATGTTAATGAAAGTGTCTGTGAGGTAGTTAATACCCTGATAATGCTCAGTTACACAAATTACAGCCCATGTTGGATTTAGTGCGATCTGATAGAACTGAATAACAGGAAACTAGAGCTCTGGGAGCTGCTGTGTCCAATCGTGTGTGGAGGGATATTTGCATTAACCCACTGTACTTACATTAGGATCAGTCCATTTCACCTTTATGTTTTCTTCCATTTGCATTGTAGCCCCTAGCAGATCCGCTGCTTCTTTCTCCTTGAGAAAATGAGGAGACAGGTTTAATCTTCCTGTATAATCTATATAAGCGCTCTTTCTATTGAACTACCACACATATAGAACTACCACTTATCTATATTGTCAGAGGCTGTCCCTGACAGTGGAAATAATGTAGATTGCAGATTAATTGTAATTATAAAACTGGTCTTTTTACTCCTCTGGCACTGGCTTCCACATGCATGTACATTTGTATTACAACATATGCCTTTGTAATAGATTTGAATATGTATGCCACATATGTACATTTGTATTGCTGTATATACCTTTACAATTCCATTGAGGGATTAAAAATGAGTCTTTATGAGTTCATCCACATTGCTCTCAATAATTTTCTAATTAATTAATATTTGGGGCCTAGGAAACCACAATTACAGCATTTGTCAGCGGGTGGCAGTGTCTGCTAAACAAACATTACATTGGAACATATAAACAGTTTACAGGGAGGAGAATTAAACAATATCATTTTGTATCTGTATGTTGTAATGTATTGATGTGTATGAATCTGTCACGTCGCCTCTGCACTCACTTTAAAAGACAGATGCGCCTCCCTCAGGTGATGATCTGGTGCTCGGTGAGCCCCCCTGTGCGGCACACATCACGCAGATGATTTTCTCGTCTGGTTTACAGTACAGAGTCCCCTCCTGGCCATGCTCCGTACACCGCAGCCTCTCCACAGTGGCAGTGTTTCTGGCTTTAGTAATAACATCCTCCACAGTCTCCTCTGCCACCCTACTGGGGGAGGCTGCTGCTTCTGCACTCAAGCCAACTGCTCCCTCTTCCCCTCATCTACCTCTGCTCCCCCCTCTGGGCTCTCTGGCTTCCCCACTGCCTCCCCTGTCCCTGGTGCTATTTCCTCGCCCTGTCCTGTAGAACCCCAGTCCTGTAGCTGGTGGCTGCTCTTATGGTGTTTGTCAGCATGCACCGCGCAGAATGCAAAGTTGCAGTCCTGGCAGAACTTCACAGCCTGCTGTGGTTCATCAGGCTCACAGGCATCGCAGGTTCCATCGCTGGGCAAATCCTCCTGTCTGACTGATTTCCAGTTTCCATTGTATCTTCTACAGGTATATCTGCCCTCTGAATAACCTCAGCTGCTCTCTAGCTAAACTGGATAATTCAATTGACTCTGCTGCTTGTAAATATCGAGTTACTGTCACCCACGCGAAAAAAAACACTTTGCCTGTGTGTGAAATGTCTACCTGCTTTCAAGTATCTGCCCTTTGTTTTTATCACATTTAAACATTTACTCTTTTGCTTTTTTCTTCTATAGTGACTGTTGCTGTCATCACTGCTGCCTTCAACTTGTTTTCTCCTCCCTCCTGCTCTGTTGCTGTGAATCCTGTGTATCTCCCCCTCTGTGCAATGCTAGTGTTTTCTCTTAAGTTTTGCCTCCTCTCCTGGGATTCCCCTGCTGTTTTGGTCTAGTTTCTTGTTTTTCCTTTGTCTCGTCTTTTGTTTCCTCTTACCTCCCCCCGCTGTTTAGCTGTAGATCTGCGTGGTGAACATTAACTTATTCTCTCACGGCCTGCCTGTCTGCAGCTCCCCCCCCTCCTTTCCTGACTGGCTCAGCAGCCCCTTATGGCCTGTCGATCCTGTAACGTTTCTTGGCTCTCTGTCTCCTCCTTCTTGCTACACTGTAGCTCAGCCTGCCCGAAGAAGGACTGTGTTGCAGATGAAAACAAACACAGACTGAACACAAAGCCCCACTTTCTGCTCTACTTTCACTTTCACAGCCACCTGACTCACTTCCTCATATTTTGTACTTCCTGGTTCAGGCAAGCTCAGAATCAACATACACTGCATAGTAAAAGCCAGTCATTTCAGGTGGGGGCGGAACTCTTTTTTGCGTGTGTGTCACAGCAAATAAAGCTAACAAGTTACCAAACTAACAGGTCTTAGAAAAAGATTAGAACATGGGTAGACAAACGTTGGACTTCCAGTCCAGGTCTTTGTTCAACCATGACCCTAATTATAAACTTCTATGGCCTGAAGTACCTGGCGTGGAAGTGCCCTCTAGGGCGAAGTGTCTGCTCTGCACGACAGAGTTAAGTCCAGGGCGACGAGGGTGGGTTTCATTTTTAACTGCTGGTTCACAGGAAAAGCTTTTTATTTTTTATTTTTTTTTATTATTATCTGACATATCCTGTAAGATGATCATTTCTAGTGTAGTACCAGATATCTTGTTGAAGAATGAAAATACATGTTTGCTGTAACAGTGGTACACACTGGCAGTTGTTCTATATAACAATGATTTCTCAGCTACAATGCTCCCTCAATCACACCATCGTAATATATCAATCTGTTTGTACCACTGAATCACAGAGAAATTAGAAATTGTGATGCAGGGCTCCAGACTGCGACTAAAGTGGAGAAGGAGTTAGAGCATGGGATGCATCAGTCGGAATTATCATTCGCCACTCTCCAGAATTGCTGGGAGCTGGAGGGTCTGGGAATGGAACTGACTGATCGATCCGGCCCCCTTGAGGTTTTATATAGGGGAGCAAGCCCCTGCTAGAGACCCGCGCCATGTATATACAGTGCCTTGCATAGAAAGTATTCACCCCCTTGGACTTTTCCACATTTTGTAGTGTTACAACCTGGAATTAGAATGGATTTAATTGGGATTTTACCATTTGATTTACACAACATACTTAACACTTTGAAGGTGCAAAATATTTTTATTGTGACACAAAAGTTAATTAAACAAAAAAAACAGACATTTGTTGGTTGCATAAGTATTCACCCCCTGAGTCAATACTTGGTAGAAGCACCTTTGGCAGCAATTACAGCTGTGAGTCTTTTTGGGTAAGTCTCTACCAGCTTTGCACATCTGGATCCTGCAATTTTGCCCATTCTTCTTGCAAAATTGCTCAAGCTCTAATCCAAGTTGGATGGGGACTGTTGGTGAACAGCAATTTTCAAGTCTTGCCACAGATTCTCAATCGGATTGAGGTCTGGGCTTTGACTGGGCCATTCTAAGACATTCAGGTTCTTGTTTTTAAACACTCCAGTGTAGCTTTTGGCTGTGTGTTTAGGGTCATAGTCCTGCTGCAAGGTGAACCTCCGCCCCAGTCCCAGGTCTCTTGCAGACTGAAACAGGTTTTCCTCTAGAATTTCCATGTATTTGGCTCCATCCATCTTGCCCTCAATCCTGACCAGTTTCCCCAGTCCCTGCCGATGAAAAGCATCACCATAACATGATGCTGCCACCACCATCTTCACCGTGGGATGGTGTTCTCAGGGTGATGAGCAGTGAAAAGTTCAATTTGGTCTCATCAGACAGAGACCTTTTCCACATGTTTGCTGTGTCTCCACTTGCCTTTTGGCATAATCCAAAAGGGATTTGATATGGGTTTTTTCAGCAATGGCTTTCTTTCGCCACCTTCCATAAAGCCCAGCTTTGTGGGCGTCGAGTTATAGTTGTCCCATGGACGGTTTCTCCCATCTCAGCTGTGGATCTCTCCAGCTTACCATTGGCCACTTCTCTGACTAATGCCCTCTTTACCTGGTCACTGAGTTTTGGTGGATGGCCTTCTCTAGGCGTCAGCGCGGTTGTGCCATATTCTTTCCATTTTAATAATGGATTTACGATTGCTCGGGGGATGTTCAAAGTTTGGGATATTTTTATAACCCAACCCTGATTGGTGCTTCTCAGAACTTTATCGGACTTGTTTTGATAACTCCTTGGTCTTCATGATGCTGTTTGTTTAGATATGCTCTCTAACAAACTCTGGGGCCTTCAGAAACAGGTGTATTTAATCTGAGATCACGTGACACTTTAATTGCACACAGGTGGACTCCATTCAACTAATTATGTGACTTCTGAAGGCAATTGGTTGCACCAGAGCTTATTTAGGGTGTCACAGTAAAGGGGTGAATACTTATGCAATCAAGACTTTCAGTTTTTAATTGTAAATAATTTTGAAAAATATGTAGATTTTTTCCCCCGCCGACATTATGGACTATTTTGTGTGGATCAGTGACAAAAAATCCTTATTAAATCTATTTTAATTCAGGTTGTAACACTACAAAATGTGGAAAAGTCCAAGGGGTGAATACTTATGCAAGGCACTGTATATATATATATATATATATATATATATATATATATATATATATATATATATATATATATATATATATATAGGTTAGGAATCTGACATTGGATTATGGTTGGATTATTGCATATGAAAGCTATTTAGGTCATTATTGTTCATTAATAAATAATAATAATAATAATAATAATAATAATAATAATAATAATAATACTATTTTTGGGTCAGATTCTGACTAATCACAGCATTTGATTCTGACGTCGTTGTAATGTTCAATTGCGACGTTGATAAAAGGTTACGATTCTGACGTCGTTATAAATGTTCGAGATTGCGACGTTGATAAAACGCTGTGACTCAGACGTCGGTATAACGTTCTGATTGCGATGTTGATACAACACTGGTTTACACGTCAGAAAAACTTCCATATACAACCTTATTCGACCAATATCCAACGTCGGAATCTGGCGTCAATCGACGTCAGTGCAACCAATTTGCCCACTGGGATTACACTGGGTGCAAATAACGGTATATCATTTAACAATACAACAAACGTTCTGTAAGATTGCAAATGGTTACAATAAGTGAATAAATGTCATTCATAACCACAAGTATAGAAAAGGCTAAACTATTTTCATAATTACAAATATTGAATTATCGAGGGTGGTCTAAGAAATGAACTCTGGTCCTGTACACTCTCTCTGTATCGTCGGTGTCACAGATGCGCTCTGTTAAATGTCTGTTTCAAGGTGAGTTATATACTCGTTCATCAGTTAAAACCCTCCTTTTCCATGTGCAAGTTAACTCCTGATAAATTATGACAATTAACATGGATTTGCTTTTAAATTCCACACAAACAAAATAGTCACAAA